>OY770262.1:201971467-202123967 GCA_963669355.1 Chorisops tibialis | reverse complement strand
CCTATAACCACACTACATATGCTGCGACTATCGTTCGGTAAGGTAATGATTTCATTTTAATGATATTGGCGGCCAGAACGTCTGTTAGGCATGAGATCATAATTGAATAAGTCCAGAAAAATAGAAAATAATAAATTCAATCAATGGCGAACGACTTTTTCAGGATAGCAAAAAGGCACCTTGATTTACTTGTAATTGATTTCCTACTCCTCTAACTTTGTTATTAGTCTATATGAAAGCTTTCAATTATGACTCTTTGTTGAGTTAATGTTTGTTTTTCTAAATTACATATATGTATGCGATAACCTTTTGAACTTACAATCTCGAAAATTTAAATCATAGTTCCGTATATTTCTTATAAAACGTATAAAACGTATAAAATTCTCTAAATGCAAGCGTAATGATTAAATAGACTAATTTGCTTTTTTTTTTTTGTTTTTTAATAATTATTTTCAGGAAAATCTCCGCGCAACTGAGGAGAAGAAGCTGGATATCGATCCAAAGTATCTATCATTGCTGGGATTCAGCACATCAATTTTCAACGGGACAAAATCGAATTTCTCCATTGTAACGTACGTGCAGGATGGCCAGGCTGCATCAGCAATTCTTCTATCTCAAAATATAGCCGCTAAATTTCCATTCGAATATCTGCTGATTTATGATCTGGGCTTGTCCGATGACGATGCCCGCTCTTTATCCGCATACTGTAATAATTCCAAGTGTTCTGTGATCTCATATGATTTATCAGTGTTCCCGTCGCATGTTGCGGATCAGCGGATGCATGGATATCGCCCGATTGTGATAAAAGACGCGCTGGCAAGATCGAAATCGATTTTATTCGCAGAAAACTCGATTCGCATTCGCGGCACGAGTCGAGAATTTAATAATTTCAAATCGAAATCGAAAGGGGTTCTAGGATGGACTACGCAAAAAGCCGTTTCAACTCGAACACATCCGAAAATGTTCGATTATTTTGAAACGGATTCGGATGATTTTCTATTTTTGCGAATGGTTGCCTTGGATTCAGTTTTTTTTACGGACTCGCAACTTGTCAATGAAAAAATCATGCTACCATGGATAAAATGTATTTTGACGCTAGAATGCATCGATCCAATTGGTAAGTAATAGAATACTTTTAGATCTAAATACGAACGCTGTAAATTTGGCTTAGCTAGTTGTTTTCGCAACTTACCTGTAGACCGTGTGAGGCAGAGATATGTAATATGATATGGAAAATATCGAATATCTTCAGATTGAATTCATCGTTTTCAATGGGAAAGCTATAAGCACACTCTGCCTTATCATGCATAAATGAAAAGTGCAAAGCAATCTACTACCACAAATGGATGCAACTAGTGCAAATATTTCCGGTTAAAGAAAATCTGAAGAGTTTAACCGCAATCGAAGTCGTATCATTCACTCTTCACAGTGCTCGCACGTTTCATATTTTCTTTATGAATTGCTCTCTCCTTATGTTCGGTCAAAAGAATATCGATTTACATTGTTAAAGATGAAATACAATACCTGCTAGAATGGGCATAGCCTTTATTTCCTGTCATACTTGCAAGTCCTGCCCTTTGTGATGTATGCCCATGGTCAAATGGTCGTTGATACATTGCTTCAAAGGGTATAATACGGTACGTACTGTACTTTTTGAAGCTGCATATGGTATATTTACATCTAATCTAATTAGATGAGTAGTGACGCTCCGATTTGGTGTGTGTGTGAATAACATTTAAAAAATTCTTATCATTTTTTTAAGAAAAGCAGATATTTAAACTACATATTATGAATGAAATATAGTATTATAGTTTAAATTTTAGATATGCATGTTCAAGCACACCGATTGTTCTTAACGGACAAGATGTTGAAGAGGTGCAAGATTTTTGTTATCTCGGAAGCATTGTCAGCATGGACGGCGGAGCCGAAAAGGATATTGAGGCTCGTCAGGCCTTCGGTATCCTTTCCCCTTTCTGGAGGTTAAGAGAGATCTCCCTTCGCACGAAGCTGCGAGTTTTTGACGACTGCGTGAAAGCCGTGTTGTGATATGGTTGTACCACGTGGAAAGTGACCTTTCGACTTACCAAGAAACTACAGACTTTCGTGAACCAATGCCTCCGACGCATTTTAAGAATATTCTGACCAGAAGTGATCTCTAACGAGGTATTGAGATTCAAGGCATGACAGTGGATCGGTCATACTTTGAGGAAACCAGAGCGAAACACCGCCAAACAGGCTCTGGATTATAATCTTCAAGGAAGACGCCGGGTCCGTCGACCATGTAACACATGGAAGCGAGCATTTGAGCAGGAGGCCAGAGGAATAGACAAGTCCTGGCAACAGCTTAAGGCCGATGCTCAGGATCGTGCTTTGTGAAAAAGAGTTGTTTCTGTCCTATGCCCCTATAGGGAGTCTTAACAGGAATTTGATTGATCGATAAACAGCACTTTTACATATTCTAAATGACAAAAATAATAAACGTTGATTGAATAATTGCAGATCATTTTTACTGCTAGGAATATTTGCACTTAAATTCTATATATTCCGAAAACAACATACATAATAAAATAAAATCCGTAACTCACCGTACTACCAATAATAATTGAAAGGGAAATTAATCGTCGAATCCGTGACATTCAAATAGCTATGAATATGAGTTCAGTTAAATATATATTATAACATACTTACATAATTTTATACCAGTCATCGAAAATCATTCGTCGAACGTCATGCCATTGAATTTTTATTTATTCCACTTCTTAATACTCCTCGGTATATTCGTGTCAATTTAATTTTATCCATTCACTCCTGTGTGCATGGATATTTTATAGGTTGGAAATTATTTCTATCACGAAATCTCTGGGGTTCCTTCTCTGCGTTGTGTGCAACTTGTGGCCTACATAATTTAGAAATTTGTAAATAATTGAAAAGTCGTCGTATGGGGTTTTTTCTGTGTAGGAACAGCTGTTATATGTAGTTCTGTTTATTGTTCAGGTTTGGGTTTTTTCATAAAACCTGGAACTAGCAGCTGAAATTCTCGCTATTCGCTATTTCTAGGAGTATGAAAGCAAGGAAGATAGTATTCTGAACAGAAGAAGGGCGTTATTACTAAACTTTCGATTTACGTCCAGTAAATGCTGATCAAAAATCATGACGAGAAAAATTCTGAGTATCACGAACCGAAAGACAAAAGTATGAACAAAGTTCTGACGGCTTTAGAAGCCGATTACGGCCTGTGGGAGAGAGGAATCAGTGTACGTTTAATATTTTATTATCATCGGTGAAGAATGATATGAAGCGATTTATGAAACAAAACGAAATCTAGCTGATACAAAGTTATGTTAAATAAAAATAAATAACAGGCACGACATGCAATACACTAGCATCATCAAATTCTGTCTGGCCGCGGGCTTTTCAAATACTCTGGTGTCATTCGTACAGATTTTTTTTTTTTTTTAAATTAGGAATTTAAACATAATATACATTTATGAAATTTTATCTCTTTCCTCTTTTTTCGCAGGTGCACAATCCGGTGGCTGTAAATACAACAAAAAGCCGCAATACCGCTACTCAGGTTGTCATGCCTATGATACATCAGCGTTCAACATAGTTCTGGGGTTGACTTGGCATCTAGAAGAATCGAAATATTCCCTCCCAGGCGAAACGAATAAGCTTTTCTATCACGAAACATTGGAACAAGCAACAAAAATTTTAGAAAATAAGAAACGTAATAGCAGTGAAACAGATCATTCATTTACCGATGAGTAAATTCGTAGTGCCCAATATCTATTTGAGATATAGAGAAGCGCAAGCGATAAGAATGTTCTTGTATTGAAAATTAACACGTAAGATATATTTTTGAATGTTTCTTTTTCTTTGAACATTTTAAAAGTTGTTTATGAGCGAAGATTCATTAAGAATAAGCTGGTAATATTTACTATTATGCTATAATATAACTTTACTATTTACTAATTGAGTGGACCCAAAATTTAGTCTTAAGGTATGTTCAATTTGAACTTTGTAAATTATATTTTGGTTAAAGTTGTAAACTGTATAACCTACCTGTAATGCTGTAATAGTACGAAACGTATTATGTAATTGGAACTTTTTTTTTAAATTTACGATATAATTCTTTTTTCAATGTAATAGCTGGCCATACAAAATCGAGTTAAGTCGTCGAGCCTCTCCTGATGACGTTACATTTTGGAGATACTCGCATTTTTGTGGAGAAAAGTAGTTTTGAGCCATCGGCTTACCTGATATCAGAATTTTCATTACATTTTTCGAAATATCCTGATGTTGTGATTTTTTTTTTGAGTCTACATACTTTTGCATGTGAGAAAGACGCATAGAAAACTGCAGCCTGAAAGAGTACCTTATGGCTGCCATAGATCCATTTATTCCAGTCGAATTTTCACACAAAAGTACATTGATGTTATTGGAGCCGGAATCGAAAAATATCAAGTCATCAAAATATTGAAAAATTGATCGAAGTGACTTATTTGAACATCTATGGCTAGGTATTATTTTATATGCTCAATTTATGATTTTGTCAATTTTTTGATTCATTTTTCTCTTATGTGTTCGAGGGACATATAGAAAACTAAATGTTTAAAAGAATATTTATAAATTCAAAGACAGCAAGAGATTAAATTTTAGCCGGATTCATTTAAAATTTCAATGCAGTGCAGTTTGTATTGTGATCTCTGGAGAGCGACTTAGGAAAATCTCTTCTGGCAATGTACTTGAATTGTATGCGTCTATTTGAAATCTGCTCACAATATTACAATGCAATCATCATCAATACACAAAAAAGTAACAATAACGAGGATGTTTTGATGTAACGTCCTTGATTATTGAATTGCATAATTTATCGCTTCGCTTTGCTTTTTTCCGTCCACTTAACAAAATAAAAAAAAAGAAATGGATAAAAATAAACAAATACAAACACTGCTAATGTATTACCCTGATTACCTAATAACTGAAAAGTGACTGAGACTTATGCACTATTTACTATAAAATAACCATCATTCATCTAACTCATATCGTCGTACCATATCAGAGTTTTGTCGAAGACTTATTACTAGTAAAATACCGCACGTTTAAATCATAATTGATACTTCGTTTTGATTATTATTTATTTATCAAAACACCGCTATCGGTGGCGATTTCAAGATGTGTTATCTATTGTGAATTAAAGTTTGTAATGAATTTGTCTTCTGCGATTCTTGTTTTATTTTCATACAATGAAATACTAATTCTTTGAATACTATCGATTTTAGGCTGTGGCTTTTTAATTTACAGTTTTAAAGCTTGCTTATAAGTGCAAATCACGCATTACCTTTATGATTCAATGAATCATGTTCTAACTGAACATGATTGATTTATTCTCATGTAATCAATCTTATATTGCTTTTGATAGCGATAGTAAAGACAACATTGTAACCTTATGGTTATGTAAGAATTTGTATTTAACCTTCTGCTCGCTTTGATTTAGCACTTGTTCGTACAAGGAACTTTCATTACTCTGATTTACCTATCACTTGGACGACAAGCCAGAAAAATTCTCAACTCGATTATTAATAATTAGAACCCTTCAATAAATTATTCCAAATCTAAAAAAATTAGTTTATACATAGCTATCTCCTATAATTTCTCAACCGAACAAATTAATATTACAGATATATAATAAAATTATGCTTACTACTTCACTGAGTCGATTAACAATGAATCACTCTTATTCTCCTAGGTTACGTGGACCATTATCTCGTAGCAAAAAAAAAGAATGATTTTAAAACTATTTGATTATTTGCGTACATTGTAATTAAAATAACTTAACTTATTATTGCACGGCAATATAGCGCGCGAACACACACATAATATATGAAAATTCCTGTAAAACATGAAATCAGATATAAGCCGAAAAATAAACTTTTGTCGCGTGATATACGAATGATCAATATACTGCACCCGATTCGACTGTTTACTCCAGAGGCAAACAATTTTCGAAATAAAGTTCACAAGACACGCAAAACTGCAACAAAGTCGCCTGACTTCGTCCTCTGGGAAACTAAATGCACGCTAGAAGGATGCGTCTCTAATTTGGGCTTAAAAAAAAAACGAAACTATCAAGTTGCAGTTAATCACGTTCAACTGTACTTTTATTGAAAGTAATTTGGTTTTGTTTTTTCATATGATATTGTCAATAAGCATGATACTTTGCTAACATCAAGGAGAAAAACTCAATAATCAGGCATAATTTCACTTCATACTTTAAGATATACATATATTTCGCATATTATTACATTTAGATTTAGGATAAAATTTTGTCGATAATAGCTCGCCAATCTTCTTTGCTTTCACATCAACTTAATAAAATAAAAAAATATATTATATATATATTTTACATACAAATCCGAAATTATAAACAAGAAAACGAGCAATTATTTTTTCCGCATTTGAAGATATTCATAAAAATCTTGTAGCATACAACAAAAACTTTTGATTTTTATTGCCCATTTTTGTATGAACTTTTTTTGTGATAAAAAAATGAATATGTCAAAAATCAAAATGATATAAGGATAAATTTAGTTTTCATTTCTTTCCTTTCATTAATGTGACGTGTAAAATTTAAGTTTGTAATTTTTTTAATAATGCTGTTTTAAGCATGTGAATAATTTAAGAAAATAATTGTAAAATTAGTTTTCTCGTTTTTCAAGTCTTAATTCTTATTCGGTATCGCAAAAGAAATAAGGCAAACAAATATATAAAAATTATCTACATAGAGAGGTGATATTTCTATTAAATTAATAATTATGAAATAAAGTATTGTTTATTACGATTTAACGTTGTTTTATTTTATCTTAGATAGTTCCGAAAAAAACAATAGAGCCAGCAAATAAGCCGCATACGACATGAAAATAAATAAAATGCTACTTTCGAGATAATTTGTACATTTCTGCACCCATACGAGCAAGTTTGTCAGCCATTTCGTTTCCTTTTATTCCGGCATGGCCCTTGACATAGTTCTAGAAAAAATAGAAATTAATTCAAAACCATTCGACCTTTCCTAATAAATGGTCTATACCCATTTAATATTAACTGCACCATCACTAAGGAGCTTATCTAGTTCTGTAAAATCATCGACATTCTTCACAGACGTACCATCGCTAAGTTTCCAATTTTTTCGTTTCCAGCCCGGCAACCATTTCGTTATCGCATTAATTAAAAATTGAGAATCAGTATTTATGCACAGTTTTGGAATTTCGTAGAGCTTTGCGAGTCGGATTGCCTCGGAAGATGCCTGTATTTCGCCACAATTGTTAGTTGCTCGTCCGCTAACTGCTTTTGCAACATTCCTGAAATATTTATTAAACAATGATATAATACATTTATGATACCAACTCTACTGAGAGGTGGATGAATTGTAATGCTTTCTGTAGTATCAGACTTTACTTAATTTATTAAGAAGGCTATGATTTCCTTAATTCAATTTCAATTTTATACACTTCCCGAAATGTAGCAATATAAAAAATATGCTGAGTCTGTACCATTTTTTTAACACTTTATAGAAACCTCTTATTTTTGTATAATAATAATTTACTAATAATTTACTGGTGTTAAGTAAAGTTACTGTCTACAAACTGGCTTTTCCATAAAGGGTATGGCCACCGGGTTGGACTTGGCAGGAAATTTTGAAGTCGAAGATTAACTTTACCAACC
This sequence comes from Chorisops tibialis, assembly GCA_963669355.1. Lineage (NCBI taxonomy): Eukaryota > Metazoa > Arthropoda > Insecta > Diptera > Stratiomyidae > Chorisops > Chorisops tibialis. The sequence continues at coordinate 202,116,245 of OY770262.1, read as the reverse complement.
CTTTTTCGGTATATCTTCTTTTCCGTAGGATTTGTAGGACGAATGTATATTTAACTCCCGATATTTTTTTTAAGTCGTAAGTTTCGTAGATAGAGGGTTGTGCGAATCAGTCGACTGAAAGTGTGTTACGGGAGTGTCGATGCCAACTTGTATTATGGACATTAAAACTGCCCGCAACTGCGATTTCGTATTCAGGGTGTTTGGAGACAATTCGAGCAATTGAATCTGAAATATTTTCAAGTTCACTGATTCTGTCTTCGTCCGATATATTAGGGCTTTGGTGCACAAAAAAAAAACGAAAAAAAAGATGGATAATGCGCTTCTGAATGGAACCCAAATGAAGTTAAATTCGGGACTACTACAATTGCCGTATTCGGGCAGAAGATGGTAAGTGAGATTATTGGAAATTAGTAGCTCGATGACCAAACGCACGATAAGCGGAAGAGTCTAAAGATCCTTCTATATTGCAGGAGACCTAAAATTGAGATAACGTTAGGAAGATATTGACGATTTTAACCCTTGTGTCAATACCTGACCACAAATGTGGTCATTTCATCTTTGAGTAGCTGTAGGCACTACAATATTTAAGGGGGTCACTACCAAGAAACATAAAAAAAAATCAATTTATTTTTTACTGCCAATTCGAATTTTCGAAAATAGAAAATATTTTATCACAATTTTCCGATTAGTAGAAGTGGTTAAAAATGCCAGCAAAATGGGGGGAGTCGAGATCATTAAAATTCATGCCAGCGCGGCAGTGCTCCCGCCCTGCAGTTTGACTGCATGCAATCCCGGTTAAAATAGCAGGTTAATTTCAATGAAGGAAACATAACAAAAATATATAAAAACATTAAAAGAAGATTGCGTATAAAATAAAACGCAAAAAAAAACTTGGTTTTCATAGTTCTTTTTAAGTTTATTGGCTCTTCTGTAAAATTTACTTTTTACACCTTTCGGTACACTTTTCTCAACAACCGTAACAGGCATCAAAATGCTTTTTTTTGTTTTCAAGACGGCAACATTGACTATCAACATAACAGAGAAAATTTTGATAAGTTAGGAGAGTTTTTTAAAAATTCAAATATCTTGAAAAAAATGCATGTTTTTTCTCCAACTGATCGTTTTTGAACAAATAAAAAAATTAAATAAAAAATTTTCAAATTTCTGTCATAAATGTTTATTGTGATGGTAAAAACAAGTGTGCAAAATCTCGTTAATATCGGGCCAGTAGTTTTCAAGAAAAATTTACCTAAAAATCGCTATTTTTCAATGGAAAAAAAACCTCGGTAAAATGTTTAAGCTTTTCACTTGAAACTTCAGGACATCCTCAATTAACATGTTCTTAAGGGATTGTATTTTTTTATTACATTCCTTAAGTTGTAAACACCTGGAGGTTTGAAAAATAAGATTTATATATCCTTAGTCAATGCAAGGCCACACGTGTGGCCCATATACAGGGTGTTTGGTACTCCGTGCATAACCTTGCAAGGGGTTATTCCTGGATATATTTTGAGCGAAAAATTGTTCTACGGAGATGGTCAATTTTCAATATCCGCGGAGATACAGGGCGACCAAGAAAAGTGTTTCGGACCTGTACTCTCACTCACTCAAAACGCTATATCTTGAAAACTAATAATCGCATTTCAAAGTGTTATAGCTTGTTTTTTAGGGAATCAAATTACCTTTCATTTGGTGTAATAGTCCGTATTGTACTTGTACCCAATCCTGAGGTATTTGCTTCAGACCACAAATTTTTGATACTTTGACCCTCAAAATTCTGTGATCAATGTAGTTTTTCTCAAAAAAACGCATTATAAAAGTGTCATTTTAATGTTGTTGTTTTATGTGCCATATTATTGCATACAAAAGATGCATACATACTTATGACTTTCCCGTTTTCCAGGTAATAAGCGAAAATACATATGGCTTAAAAATAAAATATGCCATAAACCAACCCTCGTTCTAGAAAAACTACCTGAAATGTTGTTAAACTGAAATATTCTTTGTGTCCTTTAATTACTATTTAAATTATCGATGAATGTCCTTTAAGTAGTATTTAAATTATCGAAGAAATGAATTAAATTAAAATGAGTTTCAACACAACGACGCTGTCCGACGCTTGGCATTGCAGTTAAACGTCTCTACGTGGAAAGTTTGGAGTGTCCTAAAAGCAGAGCGGTTGCATCTCTACCACCACACACCAGTGCAGGAGCTGGTACCCATTGATTTGCCCAAAAGGATGGAGTTTTGCAATTGGCTCCTTGAACGACAACTAAGTGACGAGAATTTTATGAACAACATTCTTTGGACTGATGAGTCCCAATTCACTAGGGACGGTATCACAAACTTCCACAACTTAAACACATGGGCTGAGAGCAATCCACATACAAGAATAGAGGCATAATTTCAGCACAGATTCAGTGTCAATTTATGGGCAGGTGTGATTGGCAACGATTTTATTGGTCCTATTAGGCTTCCGCCTACCCTAAATAGTTCCAATTACTTGCAGTTTTTGACAAATGATATACAAGAGTTATTGGATGATGTGCCACTGCAACGATTGGCTTCCATGTTTTACCAACACGATGGTGCTCCAGCTCATTACGGCCGACAAATCAGAGATTGGTTAAATTCCAATTATAGCAATCGCTGGATCGGTAGAAATGGACCGATACACTGGCCTGCAAGATCTCCTGATTTAACTATTATGGATTTCTTTGTATAGGGACGGATGAAGGACCTTGTCTACGCAACGGAAGTAGTAACGTTGCAGGATCGAAACACCAGAATCGATGCGGCAGCAACAGAAGTAAGGCAGCAGTTGAGGAGTATGAACACAAAGAGAACACTGGCAAATCGAGCTTTAGCGTGCATTCAAAATGAAGGTAGCCATTTTGAACATTTATTGTAATTAAGGAAATTTGAAATAAACCATAAAAACCATTCTTAATTTCTTTTAGTTCAAGCGGAGAGTGTTGATCGACATATTCTTGTTTTTTGATAAAAGTGCTATACTATTGGAATGATATTTTTTTCTAAACTATGAAATTTATGCAATGCAAGCGTATACATCGTTTGTAGGCAATAATATGGCACATAAAAAAATAACATTAAAATGACATTTTTATAATGCGTTTTTTTGAGAAAAACTACATTGATCACAGAATTTTGAGGGTCAAACTGTCAAAAATTTGTGGTCTGAAGCAAATACCTCAGGATTGGGTACAGGTACAATACGGACTATTACACCAAATGAAAGATAATTTGATTCCCTAAAAAACAAGCTATAACACTTTGAAATGCGATTATTAGTTTTCAAGATATAGCGTTTTGAGTGAGTGAGGGTACAGGTCCGAAGGACTTTTCTTGATCACCCTGTATCTCCGTGGATATTGAAAATTGACCATCTCCGTAGAACAATTTTTTGCTCAAAATATATCCAGGAATAACCCCTTACAAGGTTATGCACGGAGTACCAAACACCCTGTATATTTAGGCTGAAGCAATTGCTCAAAGTATTGAAAAACGGTGAAACAGGGTCAAAAATAGGAGATATAATTCAAAATTATAGCGTATTACATATATTATATTATTATATAAATTTTACATATATTTTATATACAGGGTGTTTGGTACTCCGTGCACCACCTTGTGAGGGGTTATTCCTAGATATATTTGGAGAAAAAAATTGTTGTACGGAGATGGTCAATTTTCAATATCCGCGGAGATACAGGGTGATTAAGAAAAGTGTTTCGGACCTGTACCCTCACTCCCTCAAAACGCTATATCTTGAAAACTAATAATCACAATTCAAAGTGTTATAGCTTGTTTTTTAGGGAATCGAATTACATTTCATTTGGTGTAATAGTCCGTATTGTAACTGTACCCAATCCTGAGGTATTTGCCTCAGAACACAAATTTTTGATACTTTGACCCTCAAAATTCTGGGATCAATGTAATGTCTCAAAAAAACGCATTATAAAAATATCATTTTAATGTTGTTTTTTTATGTGCCATATTATTGCCTATAAATGATGCACACTTATGACTTAGGTTTTCCCGTTTTCCAGGTAATAAGCAAAAATACATATGGCTTAAAAATGAAATGTGCCATAAAGCCACCCTCGTTCTAAAAAAAACTGCCTGAAATGTTCTTATTGTCCTTTAATTACTATTTAAATTATCGAGGAATGTCCTTTAATTAGTATTTAAATTATCGAGGAAATGAATTAAATTAAAATGAGTTTCAGGACAACATAGGCGCAACACTTTGTCTTTTTTAATAGGGTACCTAACAAAATGAAAAGCGTATAAAAGCAAATCTTCATATTTTTATCAGTTTTAGTTACATTGTTAAAAGTACAAGGTGTCACTAAAATTTAGAAAATAATTTCGAAATGCCCCAGTTCACGAATGAAGAATATGAAGACATCATTTTCATTTATGGGGAGTGTCAGGGAAATACACGAGCGGCGCGATCTTTATATCATCAGAGATTTCCTAATCGTCGGATACCTTACAGGAGAACATTCCAAGACGTTTACAGAAGGATTCGGGAAACAGGCAGCGTTAGGACAAGCAGAGTAAATGCAAATCCTGTGCCGATAATCGCTGTTCCAACCGATGAAGGAATACTACATGCAGTTCAAAATGATCCATCAATCAGTATCCGACGCTTGGCATTGCAGTTAAAAGTCTCTATGTGGAAAGTTTGGAGTGTCCTAAAAGCAGAGCGTTTGCATCGCTACCACCACACACCAGTGCAGGAGCTGTTACCCATTGATTTGCCCAAAAGGATGGAGTTTTGCAATTGGCTCCTTGAACGACAACTAAGTGACGAAAATTTTATGAACAACAGTCCCAATTCACCAGGGACGGTATCACAAACTTCCACAACTTACACACCTGGGCTGAGAACAATCCACAGACAGGAAGAAAGGCATCATTTCAGCACAGATTCAGTGTCAATTTATGGGCAGGTGTGATTGGTGACGATTTCATTGGTCCTATTAGGCTTCCGCCTACCTTAAATAGTTCCAATTACTTGCATTTTTTGACAAATGATCTACAGGAGTTATTGGATGATATGCCACTGCAACGATTGGCTTCCATGTTTTACCAACACGATGGTGCTCCAGCTCATTACGGCCGACAAATCACAGACTGTTAAATTTCAATTATAGCAATCGCTGGATCGGTAGAAATGGACCGATACACTGGCCTGCAAGATCTCCTGATTTAACTATTACGTATTTCTTTGTATGGGAACGTATGAATGACCTTGTCTACGCAACGGAAGTAGTAACGTTGCAGGATCTAAACACCAGAATCGATGCGGCAGCAACAGAAGTAAGGCAGCAGTAGAGGAGTATGAATACAAAGAGAACACTGGCAAAAGGAGCTTTAGCGTGCATTCAAAATGAAGGTAGCCAATTTGAACATTTATTGTAATTAAGGAAATTTGAAATAAATCATAATAACCATTCTTAAGTTCTTTTAGTTCAAGCGGAGAGTGTTGATCAACATATTCTCGTTTTTTTGATAAAAGTGCTAAATTATTGGAATGATAGTTTTTGCTAAACTATGAAACTTATGCAATGAAGTGTATACATCTTTTGTAGGAAATAATATGGCACATAAAAAACAACATTAAAATTGAATTTTTATAATGCGTTTTTTTGAGAAAAACTACATTGATCCCAGAATTTCGAGGGTCAAAGTATCAAAAATTTGTGTTCTGAAGCAAATACCTCAGGATTCGGTACAGTTACACTAGTAGTAGTTATGAAAGGCAATTCGGTTCCCTAAAAAACAAGCTATAACACTTTGAATTGTGATTTTTAGTTTTCAAGATATAGCGTTTTGAGTGAGTGAGGGTACAGGTCCGAAACCCTTTTCTTGATCACCCTGTATCTCCGCGTATATTGAAAATTAACCATCTCCGTAGAACAATTTTTTTCTCCAAATATATCTAGGAATAACCCCTTACAAGGTGGTGCACGGAGTACCAAACACCCTGTATATGTATATTATTTTGCATTTTACATAGGAAACATTTTGTTGTAGTTACGCAGTACTCGCCACAATTAGGCTTCTTGTAAATAAAACAAAATTTGGTGCTCTTTTATTGTAGATAGCAAACTGTAACATTCGCGATGAGTGGTTTCACCAGAAACCCTCTCATCGGCATCCTGCTGACACGCCACCTTGGCAGTGTCCCATGAAGTGCCTACGAAGTGACGGCTGGTACATCTAGTACACGCACGTACTAGCTCGTCAGTGGGGAGGGGTTTGTCACTTCTCCTCATGGACATACTAAAAGTTTTGTACCGAAAAAAGGAGGCTGACCACCAGGTTTGGGAGGTCCTGGTGAGGTAGTCAGCGGGCAACGACCAGAACATTATTTGAAAGGGGGGAAAACGGGATTGCAGTCGGGGCGGACCTCTCGACCACGCGGGTTAAGACATCCTCTCTCTTTCTTGTCCTCCTCCCGTCCCTTTTACCCAGATCTTTTAGCCTTCCATCTGAATCTCTTGTTTGGATATCGTTTTAGTTACCATTAGGTTAGACAATTAAAGTTCAACAAGAGTATACAGAAAATCCGTGATCAACCAGAACTATCGCAGGTGCCTTTACTTTAACGTGATTCTAAAAAATTATGAAATGCTTAATAAAGCCGAACAATTGTACCGAAGTCCTGTGGTATCATGCAAGGAAGAAAGCTTATTTTAGGTAAAATCTCTTGGGTTCTATATAAGTATATTGAAAAGATGGTTTCACTTACCGCTCCAACATTAATTTTGGTTCTGGCGGATTTCCAACACTAAAGGTTTTTTTTTACAACACTGTTGCGAGCTAGGGGTTCGCCGGGATTTCAAGTAAAACACAATTCGTTTAAAAATAAGTGATAATTTATTTATTCGCACTTTGACTAATTCGCACTATTTGGCACCACCGATATTGTTCTATCTCGTTCTTGCACCGGTTCACGTTCTTCCACAGATGTCGCTGAATGACTGCCTGCTCGCTGAGAGCTACCGTGCTTTTATACCATTTTCCCTAATTCTCGAAGCTTCCGTCGGGTGTCGTTGGGTGTAAGTCTAGACTATTCGGGAAGGTTCTAGATCTTTAATTGCCTACATTCTGGAGTATACTATTCCGTCTGGTGTATACTGGAAGGTTCTAGATCTTTGATTATGGCTTTTTACATATTGGGGGGCCCCGCAAGGGGGTAGTTGTAGTATGAGGTTTTACCAATTCCTGCAACTATCTTTGGAGTTAGCGACTCCACGGACCTGAGCTAACTATCCCCCTCTGGGATGGGGGCTGTAGAATTCACCCACAGCCAGTCCTGCTTGCCCTAAAAATGGCAAATGGACACTCACTGGATCATGGGCTTATCACCCGTGATCTTAAGACCTAAATGATACGAGAAACAGATACATCGCCTCGGATACGGACTGATTCTACGGTAACGACTTTTGGCATTCGAAAACGGACTATGATTGGCTTCTGGAACGTTCGAACATTGAATGACGGGGGAAGAGCTGGGGTTACTCGGTCCTTGCACCGCCAATCGGTGATCGACCGTGAAATGGAGCACTATAACATCCAAATCTTGGGCTTGAGCGAGGTCAGGTGGACAGGATCAGGAGAAGAACGAACCCCTGGCGGAAACACTATTCTGTACATTGGCCCTGAAAGTGAAGCCAGAAATGGCGTGGCGTTCGTCCTTACGCCGAGAGCGAGAAACAGTCTCATTAGCTGGGAACCAATCTCGGATAGGATTATCGTCGTCAGGCTCAGGACCAGCGTCAGAAACGTCACAATTCTGCAGTGCTACGCACCAACTAATACCGCAACATCTGGTGACAAAGAGGAGTTTTATAGCCAACTGAGTGCCACCTTCGAACGTGTTCCAAGAGGTGATATTATTATCATCTCGGGAGATATGAACGCCCAGGTTGGATCAGACAACACTGGACTAGAACACGTCATGGGGAAGCATGGTGACCCTTGGGTCGACGCTTCACGACCTTGGATTAAGAGACCCGAAAACGGCGAATTATTTGTGGAGTTCTGTAGTACTCGGCAAATAGTCATCGGAGGGACCCTTTTTCCACACAAGAGTCATCATAAAACATCTTGGGTTTCCCCTGACGGTGTTACTCAGAACCAGATCGACCATTTGGCTATAAGTCGCCGATGGAGAAGATGTCTCCTCGATGTGCGAGCGAAACGTGGAGCTGACGTGGGGAGCGATCACCACTTGATGGTTGCCTGCTTGAGATTGTGCACAGCAGCTATCCGACGACCACAAATTCTTCAAATGAAGCGCAAGCTTAATGTGGGTAAACTCAGAGATCCCAACAAAAAACTCGAATACACCACCATTCTACGCGAAAAGTCATCCACATTGGGTGAACATGAAATGCGCACACTGGACGCCAATTGGGAGGCAACCAGAAACACTTTTCTAACTAGTGCTGAAGAATCTGTGGGATATGCGCAAAGCGGTGAGAAACCCTGGATGTCGCAAGACACATGGGACAAGGTTGACAATCGGAAAAAAGCCAAATTGGCAATCATCTCTCAACCCGATGTCAACCAACGAACGCCCGACTTGAGGCAGAACTACCGCGATGCTCATATACAGCTCAAAAAGGCTGTTAGACGCGACAAGAGAAAGGCCATTGAAGATCTGGCAAACAAGGCAGAATCTGCGGCTTACCTTGGGGATATGGGTTCACTATTTAAAATCATGAAACAGTTGACGAACAGGAATTTCACCGCCAACCACCTGGTGAGAGATGTCAACGGAACTCTCCTTAATATGAGTGAATACCAGTTGCGACGATGGAAGGAATACTTCTCTGATATTTTAAACATCTTGTCAGATGAAGATATTCCGGAAACAGAACAACTTCCAAACATCCAACCGCAACAATCCTCTATTAGAGACGATCCCCCAGATAAGGAAGAGATAGTTTCCGCCATTCGGTCAATGGCGGGAAGGAAAGCTCCAGGTATAGACGGACTACCAAGCGAACTCCTCAAAGCGGACCCGGAAATAACAGCCGATATACTCCTCCCACTCTTCACTAAGGTGTGGAATGATGGAAGATATCCGACTGAATGGAAGGAGGGCGTCATTGTGAAAATTCCGAAGAAGGGCGACCTTCGGGATTGTGGCAATTGGCGTGGTATATGTCTACTTACTGCCGTATCAAAAATTATGGCTAAGGTAATTCTCAATAGGATTAGTGATGTCGTCGAGAGCACTCTCGAAGTTTATCAGGCTGGATTCCGTAAAGGGTCGTCTTGTACCGACCACACAAATACCCTACGGATAATATTAGAGCAGTCAGCCGAAATGGGTTCGCCACTACATCTCATGTTTGTGGACTTCGAGAAGGCTTTCGACAGCGTTAAGCGGGATTACATATGGAATGCTTTGCGTAGGAGAGGTATTCCAAATAAGGTCATAGCTATGATTAAAGAATCCTACGAAGATGCAAGGTGTCGCGTCTTGCATAGAGGAGAGCTGTCCGAGAGCTTTCCTGTGCGAACGGGTGTCAGACAAGGCTGCATATTATCACCAGCCCTGTTTCTGGTGGTAATAAATGACATCTTGAAAGCTGCACTGGAAGGTGGGGAAGGTAAAGGTCTTCAATGGAGACTATTTAACATCTTAAGTCACCTTGATTATGCTGATGACGTGTGTTTGCTTGCACATACCCGTTCGGACTTAGAGTCAAATGTTCGCTCGTTGCATTCTAAATGCAAAGAGGCGGGACTGAAAATAAATGTGCGTAAAACCAAGTACATGCACATGGGTTCGAACGCAAGCACACCGATTGTTCTTAATGGACAGGATGTGGAAGAGGTGCAAGATTTTTGCTATCTCGGAAGCATTGTCAGCATGGACGGCGGAGCCGAAAAGGATGTTGAGGCTCGGCTAAATAAAGCTCGTCAGGCCTTCGGTATCCTTTCCCCTTTCTGGAGGTTAAGAGAGATCTCCCTTCGCACGAAGCTGCGAGTTTTTGACGCATGCGTCAAATCCGTGTTGTTATATGGTTGTACTACGTGGAAAGTGACCGTTCGACTTATCAAGAAACTACAGACTTTCGTAAACCAATGCCTCCGACGCATTTTAGGAATATTCTGGCCAGAAGTGATCTCCAACGACGAACTTTGGAGTACAACTCGCCAGACTAAAATAGGTATTGAGATTCAACGGCGAAAGTGGCAGTGGATCGGTCATACTTTGAGGAAACCAGAGCAAAACATCGCAAAACAGGCTCTGGATTATAACCCTCAAGGAAGACGTCGGGTTGGTCGACCATGTAACACATGGAAGCGAGCAGTTGAGCAGGAGGCCAGAGGAATAAACAAGTCCTGGCAACAGCTTAAAGCCGATGCGCAGGATCGCGCCTTGTGGAAGAGAGTTGTTTCTGTCCTATGCCCCTATAGGGGGTCTTAACAGGAATTTGATTGACATATTGGGGGACTGTTCTGGCATATTCGGGAAAGCTTAATATTGCGTGGTTGCCAGATCTATACCAATACACTTGTTAGAAAAAAAAAACATGCGGTTTTTTTCCAAATTCTGTAAATTTTCACTTAAACGAATAATGCGGTTTTCCAAATACGCTTGTTACAAAAAAAACATGCGGTTTTTTTTTCAAATTCTGGTTTTTTCCCAAATTCTGGTAAATTTTCACTAAATGGGTAATGCGGTTTTCAAAATACGCTTGTAAAAAAAAACATGCGGTTTTTTTCCCAAATTCTGTAAATTTTCACTTAAACGAGTAATGCGGTTTTCCAAATACGCTTGTTAGAAAAAAACATGCGGTTTTTTCCAATTTCTGTAAATTATTCACTAAAAAAAATGAAGATGGTCTTCCAAATACACTTATCAGAAAAACATGCGGGTCTTTCAAACACTACGTAATCTTCACCTCTTCTCTGGGGTGGTCCGACCCCTTCCACGTACCAAAAAACGAACGAGACGAGCAAATCCTCATTTGTTCCCAAGAAACCTCGGCCTAACCGTTAACTGACAATTTGCGCACGTCACTTAGGTTTTCCCAGTGACGCTTAGCTGTTTGTCGCACCATCTGTGAGATGATAGAAAGACCAAACACCTAGCAACGAATTGATCACCCAGTTGTTTTATTTAATTTTACATTTTATTTTAAAATATTTTTCTATCATCCGCGCGACCATTACAAAACATCCATTGCATTTTCCCACGTATTGAGCTGGATCAATTGAACGTATTTCGCCTGAGGAAACAGATAACTGCATTGGTTTTCTAGAAACACTTTCTATTCAAGTATGAGTTTCTTATTAGTGCAATATTTGGTAAAACTAACTGTTCGCCAAGCTTCTGGAGAAAAATTCGTCTTCTATCAGAGCGATTGTTAGGATCGTTTTCATTATAAACCATGAAGACAAGCCTCCTCCTCCTCTCAATGGCACTACAACCTAATTCGAGCCTTGGCCTCCTAGCCTTCAGGTTCCTTAACATTTTCATTGGTTATTGTGGAAGGATTGTTGGCCCTTCGGTCCTTCGCACAACCCTCTGTAAACGAAACAACAAATTTTCAGGGTAGCATATATTTTTTTCGATGACAATACTTTATTATTAGAATAACAGAGTTTTTGTTACAGGTTCCGTCGGAAATAACAAATATTCAAATTATACCGCCCAAATTTCAGAGCAATAGGTTAAGGCGGTTTCGGAAAAGTAAATCACAACATTATCAGCGACACGAAAGAAATCAAAAGGAGATGGGCGTCGTACTTTGAACATCTTCTCAATCCCACCCCATTAGCACCTATCACGACAGACAACATTTCAATTGAGGCCTCAACTAACGAAGAAGAACCATCATCGACACCACTCACGCTTGCTGAAATCAAAGCAGCCCTATGTGACCAAAAACGAAACAAAGCGCCGGGAATTGACGAAATACCAGTTGAACTTCTGAAAAACGGTGGAAACTGTGTCGCTGAAATACTGCACAACATGATATGCAAAATTTGGACAGAGGAAATCATACCCGACGATTGGCGAAAAAGTATTATATGTCCAATTTACAAAAAAAAGGAGACAAGCTCTGTTGTGAGAATTACAGAGGTATATCATTGTTGTGTACGTCCTATAAAATACTGACAAAAATAATTGAACGTCGTCTTAAGTCTTATACGAATGAAATAATTGGCGAATACCAAGGTGAATTCAGAACCGAATGATCTACAACACAGATATTCTCGCTGAAACAGGTGCTTGAGAAATGCTGGAAATATAACACAGACGTGCACCAAATCTTCGTAGATTTTAAACAAGCGTACGACAGTATCGACAGGAGCGTACTATATCAAATAATGCTTGACTTTGGAATTCCTCCAAAACTAGTCCGACTAACAAGACTCACAATGACGAACACTGAATCTCAAGTGAGAATACAAACCGATTCCACAACCAGCTTTCGAACGGAATGTGGTTTAAAGCAGGGAGATGGTCTAGCCCCCATGCTTTTCAACTTGACACTAGAGTATGTTGTTCGAAAAATCCCAGTCGACACCAACGGGACACTACTATTCAAGTCCACCCAACTAGTAGCATAAGCTGACGATATTAACATCCTAGCAAGATCCTTCCCTAGTGCTAAGGAGGTATTTTTCAATCTTGACTCCGTCGCAAAAGAAGTCGGGTTGCGCATTAACGAAAGCAAAACAAAAGTAATGACGCAAACAAGAAAGAGAACGGCAATCAGACAAAACATAACAATTGCGGAATATAATTTGGAGAGTGTGTACAATTTCATACATCTTGGGGCTAATCCAGAAAAGGACGGTAATGAAACAGATGAAATCAAACGACGGATAATACTAGTAAATAAGACGTACTATTTGGTACTTCAATGAAATCAAAGAAAGTGCACAGGAACAATAAGCTGCGGGTATATAAAACTAAGATACTATCTGTGGTCTGTTATGGCAACGAGACGTGGACATTAACACGAACTTCCGAAAAAGCAGTTGACGCATTCGAGAGAAAGGTCCTCCGAAGAATTTTGGGGCCTGTGAAGGAAGAAACGGAATGGCCAATAAGATTCAACCATGAGTTGTATCAACTCTACGACGAGCCAGAAGCTTCAACGTTCATCAAGCTAAACTGCAGTGGGCTGGCCATGTAGACCGAATGGAAGACAGAAGAATCCCCAAACATGCTCTTAAAGGCAAAGCGAGTGGTAACCGGCCAGTAGGCAAAAACGCAAGCGATGGGAAGACTCGACTGATGAAGACAGCAAAGCCATTTTAAAAATTAGCAGCTGGCGGACGCGGTCTTTGGATCGAGATGATTGGAGACGACTTCAGGAGTCCAGGGCCCGGTTTGGGCTGTCGCGCCATTGATGATGATGAAATAAAACACTATTTCTAGTAAAAGAAATTCTTTCAAATTCAAAATTGAAAACGGTTGAGAGACATAATAATGAAAAAAAGTTTTAATTTTTGCCTTCTTTTAGTTCTTGAGGCTAAAATGGAAAGCAGAAGTGCAAGACTACTGCGAAGGGCTTTTCAGAATGAAAAATGCCAAATTTCCGGACGAGGAGAATTTTTAAAATACCCCTAAGTCTCCGAAGTAGTACGGACAGAAGTACTACTTCGGAGGGTTCAAATTGATTAAATTATATCTATACTAATAATAAAATCGTTCGATGCAAGTATGTTACAGCATCACTCAAAAGCTACTGAACGGATTTTGATATGCTTTTCATAACTAGACGGCTTATTAGTCGGTGTTTAACATGCGGTATTTGCCATTTCAATATTTAATGGCGTTACAGCCCAAACTGAGTTTACAAATTTCAAAGTAATTGGATCAAAAAATTTAGTAAGGACAAGTTGCAGAACTAAAAAAAAGGTAAAATTTTGACCATATAAGTCTTTTCGCAAGGAGTTATAATTGCTGAAATAAATGCTACTACAAACGATATTCTATGTAACGATATCGCCACTTTGTTTTAATGAATTATATTAAAAATTACTTTTCAATTCATTTAAATATTATATATGTCAGTCTCAGTCTAGACCCCGTCGTGAGCAGACGCTTGTTGTTTATCGCTAGTTCGCCAGCCCGCTTAACAAGTGACCTAATCTCGGTTTTGTTAAGTATTTTCGTTTTCCATTGTTTTTGTGATACTTTTTTCCCGAATTAGTGTTCAAATTAAAAGTGGCAATGGCCTCCGGGCCAGGTGGCAACAATAGGTTTAGCTCGAACAATTCCCGCAAACGAAAGAAAAAGGTATCTCCGTTAAAATTCGAACCAACTCCAATTGATGAATCGTCACAACCGAAATATCTCGTTGTCACGCATCAAACAGGCACCGTTCATTTAGGTTCTTTGAACCCGTTTCTCCTGAAAAAGGCAGTCGACAGCGTTTCCACAAATTATTCAACCGCAAATATCCTGCGTGATGGAAGATTGTTATTACTCTGTAACAATGAAAAAACCGCTAACCTTTTTCTGAAAGTCACTAACCTTGGAGGCTTAGTTCCAGTTATAACGGAACTACACAGTAGTCTCAACTCAACAAAGGGCATACAATCGAGCACTTTCCAATCTTTCAGAAGAAGATATTGTAGCTGGATTATCACACCTCAATGTCACTCAGGCAACGGTGCTCAAAAAGAAAATTGAGAACGTGGAATGACCCATTGGTCTAGTCATCCTGACTTCTAATAGATACAAGCTTCCTGAAACTGTCGAGATCGGATGGCAACGCGTACCCGTTAGGCTTTACGTTCCTAATCCGATGCGATGTCGTCTATGTCAATTAATTGGGCATACTCAAAAATGGTGCAAATCAGAACAACCAGTTTGTGAAAAGTGCGGCGAGAATCCCAACACAGATAAGCACCCGAAAACTCCCATGACATGCGGAAAAAGCTTCTGCGTCAACTGCAAATCTGACGCCCACTGCTCATCAGACAGCACTTGTCCTAAGTTCTTGGAACAAAAACGCATCTTAGAAATTAAGACAATGAATAAACGCTCCATGTTTGAAGCAAGAAAAGCTTACTATAGCCAAGAAAAAACCACAAATATCACCTACGCTCAAACTCTGGCAAATTCAATTTGTCAATCTAAGGAAATAAATAATACTCCAGTATCAGTTTCCAAAACCAATAAAACAAAAGAAAACCAGCCCAATTCGAAACCCTGCAACAACCCGACTAGTCATACCATATACCCTCAAACTACAAACAACAACATCACAAACAATTTCTTATTCGAAAAAACAAACAGCTCAGGAAATGAACTTTCCAAGACCAAAGAACACAGCATAAAACTTTCGCTCCTTACCTCAAATACAATACCCCCAACAAGTCCAATATCATCAGACCCATACATAGAAGCATCGGAGGACGAGCTTTCATAATATAATGACTCCACAGGTAAATAAACCTTCCTCGAAACGTCTGATAATTCTTCAGTGGAATATCCGCGGATTTAGATGTAATCAAGATAGTCTTGAACTTCTTATAAAAAATTACAGCCCCCATGTCATACTCCTCCAGGAAACTAAAATCCTATCCGGTCAAGGCCCTCCTAAATCCAAAAGATACAACGCAATCTGGTCAAATAAAAACTACGCTTCCAGAAGGAGTGGAGTTGGCATTCTCATACACGAATCTTTATCATTCAATTCAATTTCCTTAAACTCAAATATATTATCCAACGCCATCACTATTCACACCAATCCGCCTCTCTCCCTTTTAAATATATATATCGAATACGATCTAGTACTACGCCCCAACGAATTATCTTCCCTACGCCACCAACTACCAGAAAACACCATAGTTGCTGGGGATTTCAATGCCCACAGCACAATTTGGGGATGTTCAGAAACCAACACTCGAGGTAAATTAGTAGAAGATTGGATGGATGATGAGCCTTCCGTCCTCTTAAACGACGGCTCATTTACACTAATTTCAACAAGATCCACCCCTACTTCTATCGATCTAACATTCGTTCCACCAGCACTAGCAGCAACATGCATTTGGGAAACACTCAATAGCCCAGAACACAGTGATCACATACCGATACTTGTTAAAACTTGCATTGACGTAGGTACTTCACAGTTCCATTCACGCTTTGCTATAAGTCAGGCTAACTGGCCAAAGTTTTAAAATTCTCTCAATCGACTGTCAGCACAATACCAACCGTCAGGCAATATAAACAACGAGGCGGCCATGATCCGGAAACTTATTAGGGCAGCAGCTTCCCAAGCAATACCTTCAACACTCCCTCAGAAACGTAGCAATCCACCATGGATAAACAGTAATATCCTTTCCCAAATAAAAAAGAAGGAAGTGGCTTGGAAGGACTTCAAACGATTTCCTTCGACAGCTAGATTGATTGCTTATCGCAAAGAGTCGGCAATAGCAAAACGCCTAAAAAAAGTCGCCAAACGTAATTCTTGGGACGTATATGCAATTAACCCCAGTACCAGCATTAAAGAAGCTTGGCAGAAGGTAAGAGTGTTATCTGGTAATTTAAGTCACAAAACAATAGCGAACCTCTCAACTGCAAACGGAAACTTGACTTGCTCTAAGGAAATTGCCGGTGAATTTGCAAAAACATGGTCAAATTATTCCTCTGATACCAACTTCAACATAGCTCATGCTCAAAATAAGAAGTCTTTTTCTCTTCCTACAAACTCAACTGTCAGCTCAAGATATAATTTATCATACCCCATATCCCTTGACGAGCTTGACGCAGCATTAAGCACGCTGAAGGGTAATACACCAGGACAGGATAAGATTTCCTACAGTATGATTAAAAATTGTCCCATACTGTTTAGAGTGAGATTGAAAGACCTATACAACTCAATTATAACAACCGCAACATATCCACATGAACGGAAAAAAGCCAAACTAATTCCCCTTCCAAAAGCGAACCAACCACAGAGCACTACCAGCAATTTCAGACCAATTTCCCTAATATCTTGCCTCTCAAAACTACTGGAGAAGATTTTGGGTTTGAGACTGAAGCAAGTCATCGAAGAAAATCTAAGCCCGGAGCAACATGGTTTCAGAAACGGTAGAAGCACAATATCTCTTCTTCACCAATTGGAAACTGACATGGCTAAAGCTTTTTCCGCAAGACAACATTCTGGCATATTAAGCCTTGACCTAGAAAAAGCCTTTGATCCAGTTGTTTTCCTACTCGATAGGAAAGCAACTTTCAAATTGGTGTTTAGATCGAAACTTCATACAGCTAATTCAAAATTTCATGTCAAAACGAACTATAGTTGCAAGTGTCAATGGCTTCAATTCAATCCCTTTTCCACTTGATAATGGAATTCCACAGGGATCGCCCCTATCTACTCTACTTTTTAATACATACATCCACTCACTCTCCGAAACCCTTATATCCATCCCAAACTGTTCCCATCTTATATATGCCGACAATATTTTACTCTACTCATCAGGTAATAGGAATACAGTCACATCCGCACTATCCAATGGCTTAAACATCGCAACATCATGGTGTAACAGCACGGGGGCTTTACTTCCTACAGCAAAAGCGGAACTACTACACGTATGCAGAAAAAAGCTATGCCCCACGGACCAAATGGAAGTAAACGGTATTGTAGCAGTCGAATGCATCAAAATTCTTGGACTAGTATTTTCAAAATCGTTGAACTGGAATAACCACCTCAAACATCTTCGCAAAAAACTAATAAAAATAAACCAATTGCTAAAGTGCATCGCTGGCCACTCTTATGGCCCATCAATGGAAGCCGCTCCAAAATCGCGAAAACCATCACAGAAAGCACACTGAATTATGACATTACACTATAAGGAACTGCATGTCAAACAGATTTATCAAAGCTTTAAACATCATGGAACGCAATTTGCCGAACCACATTAGGCGCTCTTCGCTCAACACCGGTTCCAGCTTTAAGAGTTGAAAGCGGTACACTTCCCCTCACATTGTACATTGAAAGAAAGCAGCTGGAATTTATAGCTAAAATTTATTTGTAATCCTTACAACACATACCACGACTCCCTTTGGATGCTCCTTCCATTGCGCTCCACCCCAAGAAGACCCTCATGCCTCCAGAAAGCGTTAACCAAATACAAAACTCATAATTTACCAGTTCCGCCCCAACAAGAACGTCCCAAAATCGTAACTAGATGGGCTCCACCAATATATGATTTCAGCATTCAAGCCTTAGACAAACTTCTCAAAAACGCAACAAGCCACGAGCAGTATCGAATGTCATTTCGTGAACTTCTAGCCTCTTTTCCGACCTACAGATACATCTACACAGATGCGTCCAAAACAACTTCTGCTGTAGCATATGCTATCGTTGAACTAACCAATAGCCCCACCACTTTAGAATCAGGATATTTGGACTCAGCAACTGATATTCAATCAGCAGAAATATTTGCGATTATGAGGGCAGTAAATATCATATCGCAATCTCTCGAACCCTGCATTATCTTTACTGATTCTAAATCTTCAGTCGCAGCAATTTTAAATCACTGCAATAAAAAATACATGCCAATGGCTATAAGACAAACTCTAGCCGCTGCACGACATATCAAGATTTGCTGGATACCCGGACATGTCGGCATAAAAGGAAACGAGGAAGCCGACATCATAGCGAAATCTCTTGCTCTGCAAAACTCAAACCCTCTTTTGCCAGTCTTTACCCCACCTTCAGAAAACTTTATCCTTGCACAAATTGACCTCCTAATAAACAGAAAGACGAAAGAATTATGGGAAAGTAGCACAACATTTTTAAAGACGCATTGGCCCTCCCACCATGCACCCGTCTTCAATACCGCATTACCACGTAGGTTAGCTACCAAAATTACGCGTATCAGATTAGGACATACCTGGCTTACAAAAGGGCACTATATAACCAAAAAAGACCCACCCACGTGCACACATTGTGGCTGCGCGCTAACTATATTGCATATCCTCACAGCTTGTCCGGAAACCTTTTCCTTCTTCAACAACAACCTCCCCTCTCCATCCGAACTTCTGAGTCCTTCACAAGACCAAAACTCTATCCTCTTTCAACTTCTGTCACATTTGAATATTACAAAACTCATTTGAACTTTCTATTTTTTCCCTTTTCTCCCACTCTCCTGCTCCAATCCTTTTGAAATTTATCAATTTGACATATTGTAATATAAATTAATTAAAATTAAGCATCTATAATGTAAAAATTGCACCGAATGGACCATCAGGTCGCTAGTGCGCTCCTTAGGCCATGTCAAATTTATTTGATAGCGGACCGATAAAATAAATAAATAAATAAAAAATTATATATGTCAAAAGTAATGACGCAACAATTACCAGGGTCAATTATTTTGAGGCGTTAAGTGGAAATTCTTTAAAGGGGGTTCAGTTATACAGGGTGTTTGGTACTCCGTGCGCCTCCTTGTAAGGGGTTATTCCTAGATATATTTTGAGAAAAAAATTGTTCTACGGAGATGGTCAATTTTCAATATCCGCGGAGATACAGGGTGATCAAGAAAAGGGCTTCGGACCTGTACCCTCACTCACTCAAAACACTTTATCTTGAAAACTAATAATCACAATTCAAAGTGCTATAACTTGTTTTTTAGGGAATCGAATTACATTTCATTTGGTGTAATAGTCCGTATTGTAACTGTACCCAATCCTGAGGTATTTGCCTCAGAACACAAATTTTTGATACTTTGACCCTCAAAATTCTGGGATCAATGTAGTTTTTCTCATAAAAACGCATTTTAAAAATGTCATTTTATTGTTGTTTTTTTATGTGCCATATCATTGCCTACAAAAGATGCACACATACTTATGGCTTAGGTTTTCTCGTTTTCCACGTAATAAGCGAAAATACATATGGCTTAAAAATGAAATATGTCATAAATCAACCCTCGTTCTAAAAAAAAACTGTCTGAAATGTTGTTAAACTGAAATATTCTTATTGTCCTTTAATTAGTATTTAAATTATCGAGGAATGTCCTTTAATTAGTATTTAAATTATCGAGGAAATGAATTAAATTAAAATGAGTTTCAACACAACTAGGTGCAGCACTTTGCCGTTTTTAATAGGGTACCTAACAAAATGAAAAGCGTATAAAAGCAACTCTTCATATTTTTATCAGTTGTAGTTACATTGTTAAAAGTACAAGGTGTCATTAAAATTTAGAAAATATTTTCGAAATGCTAGAGTCGTGTACGTGAAGAATATGCAGACATCATTTTCATTTGTGGAGAGTGTCAGGGAAATTCACGAGCGGCGCGATCTTTGTGTCATCAGAGATTTCCTAATCGTCGGATACCTGACATGAAAGTATTCCAAGACGTTTACAGAAGGATTCGGGAAACAGGCAGCGTTAGGACAAGCAGAGTAAATGCAAATCCTGCGCCGATAAACGCTGTTCCAACCGATGAAGGAATACTACATGCAGTCCGAAATGATCCATCAATCAGTATCCGACGCTTGGCATTGCAGTTAAACGTCTCTACGTGGAAAGTTTGGAATGTCCTAAAAGCAGAGCGTTTGCATCCCTACCACCACACACCAGTGCAGGAGCTGTTACCCATTGATTTGCTCAAAAGGATGGAGTTTTGCAATTGGCGCCTTGAACGACAACTAAGTGACGAAAATTTTATGAACAACATTTTTGACAAATGATATACAGGAGTTATTGGATGATATGCCACGGCAATGATTGTCTTCCATGTTTTACCAACACGATGGTGCTCCAGCTCATTACGGCCGACAAATCACAGATTGGTTAAATTCCAATTATAGCAATCGCTGAATCGGTAGAAATGGATCGATACACTGGCCTGCAAGATCTCCTGATTTAACTATTATGGATATCTTTGTATTGGACGGATGAAGGACCATGTCTACGCAACGAACGTAGTAACGTTGCAGGATCTAAACACCAGAATCGATGCGGCAGCAACAGAAGTAAGGCAGCAGTTGAGGAGTATGAACACAAAGAGAACACTGGCAAAACGAGTTTTAGCGTGCATTCAAAGTGAAGGTGGCCATTTTGAACGTTTATTATAATTAAGGAAATTTGAAATAAACCATAAAAACTATTCTTAAGTTCTTTAATTTCAAGCGGAGAGTGTTGATCAACATATTCTTGTTGTTTTGATAAAAGTACTAAATTATTGGAATGATAGTTTTTGCTAAACTATGAAACTTATGCAATGCAAGTTTATACATCTTTTGTAGGCAATAATATGGCATATAAAAAACAACATTAAAATGACATTTTTATAATGCGTTTTTTTGAGAAAAACTACATTGATCTCAGAATTTTGAGGGTCAAAGTATCAAAAATTTGTGTTCTGAAGCAAATAGCTCAGGATTGGGTACAGTTACAATGTGGGCTATTACACCCATTGAAAGGTAATTCGTTTCCCTAAAAAACAAGTTATAGCTCTTTGAATTGTGATTATTAGTTTTCAAGATAAAGCGTTTTGAGTTAGTGAGGGTACAGGTCCAAAACACTTTTCTTGATCACCCTGTATCTCCGCGGATATTGAAAATTGACCATCTCCGTAGAACAATTTTTTTCTCAAAATATATCTAGGTATAACCCCTTACAAGGTGGCGCACGGAGTACCAAACCAAAAATTCGTTGCCTATGCGTTTTTTTTATTCAGTGTCGTATGCAAGTTCAATTTTGCTTTTTAATTCAAGGTTTTCGTGTTGTTTAAAAATTGCTTCTTATGCAACCAAAGAAGAAAACGAAGATGAAGATACCGAAATCATTAAGCAAAGTATGATTTCGACCAATTTCAATAAACCAACTAATAACCAGCAAATTACAATCTACTTTAACTTGCAATTTTAAACGAATACCTTTCAAAGGAAAGGAAGGAAAAAAACAAATTTTACGATGGATCTTACAAATGTATGGTTTCATTAATATAAAATATATCGAATTTCATAGAATTTTCTCCGTCTAACATTCTATACAGAGAATTTTGAATGTAATTCAAGTGATCTATCAAACAATTATTGACATCTACCCAAAATTGAAATTCTCTTCTCTTCATTTTCTTAAGAAACTCCCGAGTTAAGCACAGGAGCAAATCCGCCCTTGCGAATCACGGTGCATACGCTAGTTGACTAAATAAAACACTTACAGCGGATGATTATCTGACCACCAAACTCCAAAGCCGGCAATAGCATTAGACATTCCGTTCCGTATGCAAGAACCATCTGTGTAAACAAGAACGAATCCATCATTGTCCTGGGCGAAATAGTGCCCGCCAAACTCACGCTGCTCGACAGCGTGAATCACATTCAGTTCTGTTTTCGATTTCTTTAAATTTTCCTGCCAGCCGCTCGACAACTGAGCCTTACGTTTCATATCCGATTGTCTAGCCTGTGGGTCTAACTCTGATGCTACCGAAGCCTGGCAAATAAGATGTCATTTAAATTAATCAAGAAAAAAGAGTACATGTTGCAAATTTACCATCCAATCGTCATTACCATCGGTGAATTCTTCGGGCCATGAACTAACAACTGAAGCGACGGTAGGCTCGACGGTAGGCTTGACGGAAGGCTGCACAGTTGGTGGCAAAGGATGCAGTCGGTTGCAACCAGTTACAAAATTCTCAGCTTGTCCGTAAGTGGGAAATTTTTTAAATTTCGCACCACCGAAGCCCTTAACTTGGGCTTCGCATTCCGCCCTAAAATTACGATAATTTAGAGATAACATATTGTCGAATGAATTTTTACATACCACGAGGTGTAAACTCCGGTCTTCTTGCCTTTGGCTACGGCATAAAATTGCGACATTTTTAAACGCACACGCGAGAGCCAGAGCAGTTCCAAGCCGGCAAAGCGCATCATATCCTTCAAAAATTTAGTTTGAAAATTGTCCCATGCTCGAAAGATTGAAGAACTGTCAAAACCTTATCGAAAAAATCAAAAACAAGTCTTAAATAGGCCACTCACGCTATAACAGTTTTAACTAAGGAGGGTAATAAAATGAATTTTACACCATGGGACACTAGAGGCGCTTTTCCATAGTTTGGCAAAGCTGAAGCCCTGTTTTTGGAGCGAAATTTAAAAAAAGTGTCGATTCTTTTTTGGTACGTTATTAACATCAAGAATTGTACCCAGTTTATAAAATTTGACTAAAAAGTCACAAACAAAAATTTTGAATGAACAATTTTGTGAAATATTTACAAAGTTTGCATAAGAAAATCTCTGAAAGTGCCACATATACAAGTCGGATATTTTCGAAACAGTTTCTTATCGTCTCGACGGCAGCAAGTATGTAGAAATGTAGACGTATCCCGATTTCAGTTTCTCATCGTAACATCTAGGGTAGAGTAGAGATACTCGATACACACTAACACTTCTTTTTTAATAGAAGTTCAAGTTCAAGTTATTTATTGCCACATGAAAAACTTACAAAATATACATAATGAAAACTTAAGAAGTATGAACACACAATGACTGTTTAAATCCTTTTGTTAAATTTGTACTTTGCATAAGAGCACTTGGGCGCAGCAACGCTAACTAATATAATCTAATGTTACAATAAAGAATTCTTAACATATTTTTATTCATAAGAACCTCCGCTGGCAAGACGGAGTCTAAACGATCTAAATGAGAGAGCAGGTACAGTAGTAAAAAATAATTAAAAGGTATATAAAAAAAAAAAAATTTAACAAACACGCAAACACCGAGAGAAAAAAGACGAATCGGCCAATAAGTGGCCGTTCTTTTCTTGCATACACTCAAGTGGAATACATTTTTTAACGAGTTTAAGGGAGTGTAGAGATAAATCACAGCTCTCCATCCGAAATAAGGCACTGCCGTATTTATCACATTAAACTATGTTTAAATTAAATTAATCAATAAGTAAAAAGTAAAATATTTTAGTTGTAAAGTTTGGTGGGTAATGAGTGATTTAGGTATAATAACAAAATGAAAAAATAAATAAATAATAAGAAGTGGTTAATAGCAATATTAATATTGTAAAATAGAGATTACTGATTTTTTTTTTTTTTTTTTTTTTTTCTTATTTTTTATTTTCTTCTCTTTTTTTTTTTCAATTAGTTTTGAAAATTCACAGCCGTTAACCAATGAAAGGTAACAATGGTAGAATAAGAAAAAAGGAACTAAATGTCTAGGTAATACTAAGATAATATGCATAGAAAAATTATAAGTTGGAAAAATAAATGGTTGCCAGTGAATTCTAATACATGGCTTAACTTACGCTAATAGCAAGATGAAGTGGGAACAAGATAGAAATCAAAAATTTTCTTTAAGTCTAAATACAAAAATTAAAATTAAATATATATATATAGGTCCGTATGAGAGAAAAAAGGAAAGAAAAAAGTAATGGTTCCAAGAGAACATTAATAATGCCTAAAAGTAATATTAAATGAAAAGGAACAATTTTAGTTAAACAGATCAGGTTCTATATAGAAGTAGGTATGGTAATGAAAAGGATAAAAATGGGACAAATTAAGCGGTAAAAGAAGATGAATTCGATTAAAAGAGGTCAAGAGAGGCCGTTGAATCTAAAAAAGATTCGATGAACTGTCCCGAAGACTTAACCTCTCAGATGCGTAGAGTCTCTTCCATTGTAAAAGCTAGAGATGCGGTTGTGTCCTGCAGGGGGTCCAGTTAAACCGCAATTGATCAGGTTAAGGGGTGAAAGGTAGAAGTAATTGTCCAGGAACGCCCCTTGATGCTTGAGGTAGATGTTGCGAATCAACTCGTTGCTGTGATATTCCAATTTTGGTGCTCTTTTTAGCCAGAGGCCTGCCACGTAACTCATGAGAGGTTCAATGTTAGCGCATTTGTAAATATATTTATTAGAGTAATATCTATTATTGGATCTGAACTTTTTCCCAATGCAGAGTCTAAGAATTTTTCGTTCAAAGGCCTCTAGCTTACGAGCAACAGTAGTTGAAATCGTGAACCAAGTTGCGAACCCATAGGTTATGATGGGGCGAACTACCTGTTTATAAAGTAGTAGTTTGGAGCTACTATGCAAGGGGCTGTTCCAGTGAAATAAGGAGAGGTAAGCTAAGAACACTTGATTAGCTCTGGTTAGTTGTGATTTAATGTGTCCGTTAAACTTCCACAATTTACTCAGCTTTACTCCCAGGTATCTCAATTCGCTACGAAGAGGAATGGTTTTCCCATCTAGTAACAGACGCAGCTTTCTGCTCATGGCCACTGTGCCTCTGCGACCTTTACCAGAGGCATTGCGGAGGCAAATCATTTCAGATTTGTTGGGGTTTATTGTAAGCCCCCAGGTGTTGTAAAAAAAGCTGATGGTACTTAAGTGCATCGCAACCTTTTTGAGGGCAATTTCAGGCTTGTCAGCCGATGCGTAGATGGCCGTATCATCGGCATATAGTATCGCGTTGGAGTTGCTGCCTGAGGGGTATCGGTCAACGTGAGGAAAGTCATACAAGAACAGGTTGTATAGTTTGGGACCTAGTATGGAACCTTGGGGCACTCCCCGGCCCATGTTGAACTCTTCGGATTCCTCTCCATTAATGCTCACTCGCATTTTTCTGTTTTTTAGAAAGCTGTAGATCAATCTAAACAGGTGTGAGGGCAATTTGGTTTCTAGTAAAGGCCTTAGTAATGTCCAAGCAGCATAAAACCGTCGTTTTTTTGTTTCTCAATCCGTTAATAACATCATCCCCAAGTTTAAGGAGGGCATGCTCAGGAGTGCGAAGCTTTAAACCCAAATTGTTCCTGGGGGATAATCTTATTTTCCTCGCAGAATTCATCCAAGGCCGAAGCGATTGATCTTTCAAACAGCTTACCCAGGTTAGAAAGCAGTGAGATTGGTCTGAAGTCGGCAGCCACTCTAGCCGAGCCCTTTTTTCTAAAAGGGATGAGTTTAGCTGTTTTCCAGCACGGAGGCACGTAGCCAGAGCAGATACAGTTATTGAAAATCACCGTTAAGAATTGCAATGCTTTGAACGGCAATTTTTTTAGGATGTGGTTTGTAATGCCGTCGGGGACTGAAGATTTCTTTACCGCAATTCTGCGAATCAGCCCCTTAATGGTTTCTGTCTTTATGAAAGGCTCCGACACATCTCCAATAGATTGATTCTCTTCGGAGAAGCAAACTAAGGGAGCAAAAATCCCGGACGTGCACTGGTCTTCTTGGAAACTTTTAATTCTTTCTAACACCAACTCGGAATTTTCAGGAAAAATATCCGGAACGCGCGGAGAGTATAGGTCTTTATAATAGTCAGAGAAGATGGAAAGCATCTCCTCGTTAGAGTGGTGGGAAACTCCATTTTTGGTGATACTATCGATAGTGCTATAAAATTTTTTTCTTCCAATGATCCTATTGATGACTCTGAAGGTGTTGGGACCCGGCTTTAGGCTGCGAAGGGTCTCTTTAAAGTGGTTGTTAAAATGACTGTTAATATCGCGATCGATTTGTGTGGAGAGATCTCTGAATAGTCTCTGTAGCCTAATGCATTCATTGGTCCAGAGCCCTTGATTGCTCTCAAGGCGCCTCTTCAGCAGGTTTCGCCACCTTTTCCTGATTATAAAATTGTTTTTGATATTGGGTGGTAAATTGCGAAACAAGGGGTTAGGAACCAGACCTTTGGAGTGCTTCTTAGCAACTTCCTCTAGGATGACTGTGAAGTCGGAAATCGCCCTGTCAATTTCCTCCAACTCAAGATTCCTGTGCGCTTCGGAGAACAGCGCCCCAACCTTATCCTCAATATCCGCTTTAAATTGTTTCCAAGAGGTGCCAGCAAAAGATAGAAAGTTACCGATTTTTAACCAAACAGGGCTGAACGAGTTAAGCCTACAGTTCAGTCTGATGGCGTAGTGATCGGAAAAGGAAGGGATGGTTTCGCATCTACTGTTGAGGTCAAACAGTACACAGTTCCCAGACACAATGAAAAAATCCAAACAATTGCCACTGCGGGCAAAGGTGGGCCCAGTAGGAGGTATGATTTTGAGCAGACTGCAACCGATATTGTTATCGAACCAAGCAAACGATTGTCTTATATGCGACCTTGGCTGCATAAGGAGAAGACAAAGTCAAGGTAAAGTTTTTGTTTGGCAGCAGTGATACCACTCCCAAGTCTTGCGTAAGCCGGAAGAAAGTCATTAACTTTTTGTATGAGTTCGGTCAAACTGACGCCAAAGAGATTGTTGGCTTCATTAATAAATTCTGTAGCCGAGAGAGTCGATCCGGGCTGCACATTGTAATTTGAGGTGTGACCCCTTTTAGTCATATCACTATAGGAGATGTCTTTTTGCACAAAGTTGCTTTGCGCACGTTGCGTGAGTCTGAGGCGGTTTTCTTTCTCCGTCTCAATTCTGGAAAGGATTTTTTTCTTTCTCTCGATGTGCGCTTTAAATACTGGGCATCCAGCAAAATTAGCTGGATGACCTGACTGCCCGCAATTGACGCACGCAGGCTCCAAACTACGGTCAATGTTGGGGCAATTGCCAGGAAGGTGTGATTCGCAACACTTAACGCAACGGAATTTTCTATTGCAGTTAGCAGCCACGTGACCACACTGTTGACATTTAAAGCATTGGGTATAACCCCTGCTTTTTAGTTTTTCCCAACGTACTCTGGTACGGAGAAGAAACCGAATGCTAGTAAGCTCAAGTATATCCTGCCCAGGTTCGACTTGAACCAAATGCATATCGAGAGACTCTGCGTTTCTTTTTGCCCAAGGAGTTCTGAAGTTTTTGATGCTGCAGATGCGAGTGTTAGGAGCTACCGATGCAAGCTCTTCCATAATTTCATCAGAAGAGTAGCTGGAATCAATACCCTTTAGTAGTATAGAGTTTTTTCGCAATTCGGGGGGAGTGAAAGTAATCGACTCACAGGGCGAGTGTTTTAACTTTTCAAAAATGAGTTGGTGATGGGAAGCACCTTCAATAAGAATTTTCACCGCGTTTCCCTTGTGGCATTTTACTAAGGCAAAACGAATGGAGCTATCAGTCTTCCTAATAGTTTGATCGAGAGATCTAATGCATACTCCTTCCACAATTATCGGAGGGCAAAACTTTCTATATCTATTTTTTTAGTCCCTTCAAAGCCCCCGGAACCATTATTCCTAGTTGTCTCATTATTTGAGGACCTGTCCTTACTGTGCGAGAAGAGCTCTACGTTCGTTCCCACTCCAGTTGCTTTATCTCTCTTGTTTAGGGAGGCAGCAATTTTTGGAAAGCTCAAGTTTTTACCAGTAAATGTATCGTCGGCGGCATCAGCGTAGTCCAGTAAAGCAAAGCGATTAGAGCGGTCACATACAACCGCCTTCTTCAAACTGTCGGTCCCGATTATTCCTCCAGCAATAGCACGTTGGTTTCGTCTACTTTTTGTTTTCAGAACTCTCCATTTTTCCAGATTGGAGGTATCCTGGTCGTCTTGCGAGGAAGTGCCATCAGTCACGCTAACGGCTTCAAACTCGAATATTTTCATGAGGTCGGCCTCAGAGCTAGGAACTGTCAAATCCTGTGCGTCCATCTCTGTAGGTGGAAGAGTAAAAGTTTGAGGTTCGGTTGAAGTTCCGAACTGCAATGATGCTTTTAACGGGGCATCCGCATGACCATTAAAACTGAATGCTTCGATGTTAGTGTCCTTGGGACGCTTAGCTCCAAAGCCCCAAAGATTAAAAAAAGAAAAAAACTTCCGCGCTGCTTTTGTTTTGGGCCAAGCAAAAGAAAATAATACCACTGGCACGAGCGCCCGCGCGTGGATTTATAAAACTCACGATTAAAGACACGAGGAAAAATTCGCAGATCGAGAAAAAACGCGTCCGAACAGAACGAACCGTCTGTCAATCTCTCTGTCTTAATAGAGTTTGGACAATGCATGCACAGCGATCGCGCGGGAAATTTCGCCCGAAATTTGAATTTTCTCAATTCTTTTTCTTTTATGAAGTAAACACAATCAAATTGAATTGTTATTTATGAAAGTCATATTTATTTTCGGTTTTAATGAGAATTCTATCCAAAATTTGCTTAACGCAAGTTTGTGCTCGTGTCCGTACATTTGAAATCGGTCAAACTCAAGTTTGGCTGATTTTCGTATTTCTTATGTTGCCTTCTTGTGCTTCTAATCGCACTCTTAACTGTTGGTATTATATTATTGCCCTAACTCTATTAGGACTAGAGTCCCTCCATTAGAAGAAGGCTGCCTGGCTAGAGTCTGGCAGAGACGTCACAGTCGACACTTTTTGACTTTCGAAATCGAATTCGCGTAAGCTTTCGAAAATTGTAATTTGGTAGTATATGTGAGAATGTATGTAACCAGCTGGTAATAGTTAGCCATGGATGCACTGGCGGCGCTTTCGTCGAACTGTCACAATTGGCGCGCTTTTTACGGCTTAGGTTTAAATTATTATTTTAATACAGTGAGTTTTCTTTGAAAAACTGTGTTAAAAATGTCGTGTAGTGCACTGAGATGTACAAGTAGTAGAAAGAAAGGGAATAGGCTCTTTAAATTTCCGCAGAAAGCTACTTTACGTGAGAAATGGGTAAGTCTATTAAACAGACCAAATTGGAGGCCGACCAAAAATTCATGCCTTTGCACTCGCCATTTCAATGTGAGTCAAATAACGATAAACAAAAACGGTCGTTTAAAATTAGTAAAGGGAGCTATTCCTACAATATTCGTCACGGACGCTGGGGATAGTGACGACGAAACTATTTTTGAAGACATCGAATATTTGGAAGAAGAGAGCGATTTTTCAATTCTGAATGAGCCAGAAATAATTCAAACTGTAATGTCTAATAATACCTCTGAAGCTAAAGATTCAGAAATATTATCTTTGAGGTCGGAATTGAAACTAAGTCAAATTAAAAATAAAAATCGCATGTTGGAAATTTCAAAATATAAAAATAAAATTAAAATGCAAGCTCAAGCAATAAGACGAAATAAAAATGCAGAAGCAAGAAACATTTTTAACGCGGATCAAATAGCTCATTTGAACGGTAAACGTAATGTGAAATGGTTGAAGGCTACAATTACATCATCATTACAAATCAAATTTGCTTGTGGTGGTAAAGGCTATTCACTTTTGCGGAAAAAAAAATATCCTCTCCCAGTGGAAAGAACGTTAAGGAAGAAACTTGAAACTCTTCACTTCGAACCAGGAATAGTTTTGTAGTGCAGCTGGATATTGCAGAATAACTGATTAATCAATAAATTGATTAATAAAAATAAAGCACTACATTTAAATTAACATTTATTAACATTTATATTATAAAAATTTATTTATTATTATTTGTTATTGTTTAGATTAAATTTTACGTTTAATGTGAATGAAAATCTTTTTTACACTAAAAATAAAAAACAATTACATTTATATTTTTCATAATAATAGTTCACTCGATTATTATTAAAAATAAATATATAAAGTATATTTCTGTCAGTGTAATTATTTATTTTTAGTAGAGTGTATTTTAAAGTGTAAAGTGTATTTGCATGTGGAATTAATTAAGTTTAACCAATTCCCCACACACCCCCTTCCTAGAGGAGGGCTAACAGTCCTTCTCGTTAAGATTTAATGAACCCGTCTGTGATCTGGTTCGTATCGTGGAAGTTGGAAGAACAAAAGTTACGCGCTTTTTAGTTGATGCTTGATGCTGGGAAGAATCAAATGAAGGTTTCAGCCGATCAATTGAGACATTCTTTTCTTTACCATTAATGGAAAGTGTAAAGAATTTGTCATTACGTTTCAAAACTTTATAAGGTCCTTCATAAGGTGGTTGAAGCGATCTCCTCACTTGGTCCTGTCGGACAAACACGTGTTCGCAATCTTTAAGTGAATGAAAAACGAAAGTGTTAGTGGGAGTGTGAGCGGAAGGTACTTTGGGTTTTATTGAACTCATGAGTTGTCGAAGACTTTGAACGTAGTCGCTAGGAGATACAATCTGTGGTGTACTAGAATTAGTGTCTAAAAGTTCGTATGGCAAACGTAAATTTTGTCCATAAACTAATTCTGCAGGAGTGGCATCGACATCTTGTCTAACGATTGAGCGAAGTCCGAGAAGAATGAACGTTAGTTCGCGTGTCCATGCTTCAGAAGCCTTGCACATTAGAGAACTTTTAAGGATTCGATGCCAACGTTCTAACATACCGTTAGCTTTGGGATTGTAAGCTGTAGTTCTGTTTCTTTTGAAGCCTAAAACTTTGCCTAATTCCGAAAAAAGTAAAGCTTCAAATTGTGGTCCTTGGTCAGTTACAATTGTGACTGGAGTGCCGTAACGAGGAATGTATTCTCTGATCAAAGTGTTAGCCACAGTTGTTGCTCGAATATCCACGATTGGGTAGGCTTCAGGCCAACGAGTAAAGTGGTCAATGACCGTAAGACAATAATTGAAGCCTTCCGAAGTCGGAAGAGGCCCAACCAAATCAATGTGGATATTAGCGAATTTTTTGATTACTGGTTCGAAATTGCCGAGCGGACTCTTAACGTGGCGAGAAATCTTGGCTTTTCCGCAAGCTATGCATTCTCTGCACCAGATGTGTGAGTCTTTATTAATAGATGGCCAAACGAATTTTTTAACTAACAATTTAGTTGTTGCTCTAATACCTGGATGAGCCGTTCCATGAACCACATCGAAAATCTTCTTACGCAGCGTTGAAGGAATGTAAGGCCGCAGAGTGTTTTGCGAGGCGTCACACCAAAGTTGCTTAGAGGAATTTTCGATGTTAAAAGGTATCATCTTAAGACTCGTTGATTTTTTAATTGAAGATAATTCTTTGTCGGCTAGCTGAGCGTCAGCAATTTCAGAGTAATTAACTGATGTTGGAATGGAAATCTCGTCAATGCGAAATAATGCGTCGGCGACGACATTATTTGAACCGGATATATGTCGGAAATCCGTCGTAAATTGACCGATGAAATCCAGATGCCTTAACTGACGTGGTGAAGCTTTTTCAGCGTTTTGCTTGAAAGCAAAAATAAGCGGTTTGTGATCGGTAAAAAGTGTGAAAATTCTACCTTCTAGCATGAATTTAAAATGCTTAATTGCAATGTAAGCTGCTAAAAGCTCACGATCGTAGGCACTGTATTTTTGTTGAGCTGTGGAAAGTTTCCGCGAAAAGAATGCTAATGGTTGAAAAGCATTAGAAATTTTTTGCTGTAACACAGCTCCGATGGCTGTATCTGAAGCGTCAACCACTAGCGAAAGTGCTGCAGAAGGAGAAGGAAATGCTAGTGTAGTTGCCTGAGCTAATTGTTCTTTGCAACGATTAAAAGCTTCTACAGACTCAGAATTCCATGGAATAATGGACTTATCACGTTTTTTCTTGCTGCCATGTGTGTATTTGTCTAAAATAGATTGAGACGTTGCTGCATGAGGAATAAACCTTCGGTAAAAGTTAATCATACCTAGAAAACGTCTCAACTCGTGAACAGTAGCCGGTTGTGGGTAAGAGATAATAGCTTCTATCTTTGAAGTCATTTGAAAAATTCCATTAGAATTGATGGAATGACCCAAGAAATCCACTTGAGTTTTAGCAAAGTGGCATTTAGCTAAATTGATTATTAAACCGTATTTTTCTAGTTGATGAAAAAGTTTATCTAGGTGAATGAAATGTTCCTCAATTGACTTTGAGGCGATCAAGATGTCGTCAATATATACGAAACAAAAATCAAGATCCCTCAAAATTGAAAAAATGAATCTTTGGAAAGTTTGCGCGGCATTGCGCAAACCAAAAGTCATTCGAATAAATTCATATGAACCGAAAGGTGTGGAAATTGCTGTTTTTGGAACGTCATCATCGTTCAGAGGAATCTGGTGGTATGCACGTTCCAAATCAACTGTTGAAAAAATAGAATAACCATCAAGTTGTTGAGCAAAATCCTGTATGTGTGGAATAGGATATTTGTCCGGGACTGTTTGTGCATTAAGTGCCCGGTAATCCCCACATGGTCTCCAACTTCCATCTTTCTTTTGAACCATGTGAAGTGGTGAAGCCCAAGGACTGTCTGACGGTCTGCAAATTCCAAGATCTACCATTTTGCCGAACTCGGCCTTCGCGATCGCAAAGCGAGAAGGTGAGAGTGATACGAAATGAGCGTCCATTCCTTTTCGTTATATATTTTTTTTTATTATTTTTTTTCGTTGCATTAACTCCATAACATTTTTTATTTTCCTTCACCCGCACCTGTATTTTGCCATTTTTTTTTCATTTCTTTTTCTGCTATATAATTTTTCTTGTCAAACCTTTATAATTTTTATATAAATAGTTTTTTTTTTCAATAATAATAATAATGTTAATAATAATAATGGTAATAATAATAAATAATGCAAAGTAAATAAATAAGAAAAAAAAATAAAATAAATAAATAATAATACCATAAAAAAACGACATCTACCGTTTCAATCGAAAAACATTGTACGATCGGTACTGACACGCATTTTGGCGCGGAATGAAAAAATGATAAAAAAAAACCGTTGAGATCAGTTGGGTTGCATATAAATTGCCGCGCGAGAAAAAATCGGGGCTTTTTGTTTTAAAAGTTTGGTTGGGAACAAGGCTGGAGGATTGAAACTCGAGGGAAGAAAAGAAAAAAGGAAGTGCAGAAAGTGTAGTGAGTGCAAAGAAGGTATAAATCGAACATAAATTGAATAATACTAAACCGAAATGAAAATTGAAGTGCAAATAGTGGCTAAAGACAGTGAACATAAAACTAAATAGCGAGTGATCCAAGCAAAAGAAAAAAATAAATCTTTGAAAACCACTAATAAGCTAATTTAAATAAAAAGTGAAGTACCCAAAAGAAAAAATAAATAAATAAATAATTTTAAAATAAAACGTCCTTTTACGTTAATATAAAATACGGAATATAAAATATAAAAGCAAAAAAAGAACGAGAACTTGGCTGCAGGATTCCGGGCCCCAACGCTGGACTGTCAGGTACCCAACGATTATTTTTAATGTACTTCTTAGTTTTCTTTATATTAGGATTTTGTCAGAAAATAAAATTATTGTAAATTTAGAACTCAATACCATATATACTTTTTTTTCTCTTCTCCTAAACTTTACCTTGTACAGGCCACATATAGGTGCGGACGGAAGGTCACATTATTAGCCTATGTATTTTTTTTTTTTCTTTCTCTTTCTTAAATAAAATGAAGTGCTAAGCCGCCCAAATGTGGCCTCGGTGCTCATGATTCCCAGAGATGCTCGACTCCGTACTGCCCTGGGGGCCCGTATAGTCTAGTTGGACATATGCGGAGCTCCAGGCCATAATGATCGGTGATGTAGAGCACACACCTGTACTTCCGACAGCACCCTCAAGGATGAGGGACTCCCAGGTCGAATTCCCCCACACCCATGCTCCTGAGTAGCCGGCAGGAAGTGCTGTCCAGACCTGGGAGGACTTCATTAATTTTCTGTATGCGGAATGGGCCCCCAGAGGCTCATTTCGTATCAAGAGGCGTCGCGGTTTACAAAAGACTGGACGTCCTTCGGTAATAATGAAATGACGAATCGTGTGCAAATTGTTTGAATTTGTTCTATTTGATTGGAAAATTTTTGGGTGTTGTGCAAGCAATTTTTGAACTCGAGGATTTTCGTGATTGGCTGCTAAGACAGACAATACTGTAGAAGATCCTTTTAAAATTTGTTCAATAGCTGAACTGACGTTAGTAAGTGGCTTACATTTATTGGCTTTAAGCCCAAAACGTTTATGATAATAGCAAAAATCTTCAGACTTTCTTGATCCGCTTTGCGAACGGTTATGCGATTTTGATCGTCCATTGCGATTACTATTATAGGACCTATTAAAGTTTCGACTTTGTCTTGTAAATTGTGTTAGTTCATTAACCGTTGAAGTCAAAGCGGTAATTTGTTTTCGTAATGATTCAATTTCTGAACCCAGCGCATTTGGCGAATTACTTATCGAAGCGCTTGCCAATTGCGGAAAACAAGAAGTGTCTGCAATTTTATCGGCGATTTCACTCAATTCTTCAAGGGAACCTGAAGATACTGTTAGAATGGCTTGTATTTGAGTAGGAAGACGTTGTACCCAAAATTTTTTAATAATATTAACTGGAAAATTGTTTCCAGCGAGGGAACGGATTCGACCTAATAGTTGAGAAGGCTTAAAATCTCCTACGTCGATTCCATTCATAAGCCGTTTTAACTTATGGTCTTCAGATTCTCCAAACCTTTTTATCATAGCATCTTTGAAATAAACGTAACAATTTTCCGCCGGAATGCTGTCGATGATGTCCATCAACTGTTCACATTCCGCTGCACTTAGCATACTAAGCGCATGATTGAACTTGGTTAGTTCAGCTGTTATATTAGCTGCGGAAAATTGCGCATCCATGATGCGAAACCATGCAGCGGGGTTGGCAATCCAGAAAGGAAGTTTCTGAATTGCAACCGCGGCCAATTGTAAGTTATTAGATGATGTATCGGTAACTTCATCATTTGATACTGACGATGTATGATTAATAAGAGACATGTTGTATATATTTTTATGAGAAGTTGATATTGAATTAAACAGAAAAAAGAAATTTTTGTATGAGAATTTGAATAAATGGAAAAATATAGATGTAATTTTACAATTTAAATATAATGAGTAAATATATTATGTAATAATTTTTATTAAATTTAAATGTAATTATTAATAAAATACCATAAATCCTCTTGAAATTTGTGTCGCTAATTTTCAATTATTGTTGTTTTTTCTTGAATTAATGATGCTGTTGTTGATGCTGCATCATGTTGAATATTCAAATATCGATATAAGCTTCAAGTTGTTGTATTTAGAGTTGATATTTTCTATTTTATAACAAAATTCTTGAAGACGATTAAGATTTCAATTCTTAAAATTTCTTAAGTTTCTTCTCTGTAAATTCGATGAAACTTCTCTCGCTGATGGTTATAGAAATTTGTTCAATGTAAAAAAATTGTTCTCGACTAATTTCCTCTATACATCACCATTTGATATGGTGAAATAACGATTGACGAAAAATAATTTTTCTGCGTTGATGTCTTGCTTGATGGGGTCACTATTTGTGGCCCGATTCTAGGACTCCAAAAGCGTAAATCGGGGTCACCAATTGTTATGGTGAAAATATCACGTCGGGGTCACCATTTGTAGTGCAGCTGGATATTGCAGAATAACTGATTAATCAATAAATTGATTAATAAAAATAAAGCACTACATTTAAATTAACATTTATTAACATTTATATTATAAAAATTTATTTATTATTATTTGTTATTGTTTAGATTAAATTTTACGTTTAATGTGAATGAAAATCTTTTTTACACTAAAAATAAAAAACAATTACATTTATATTTTTCATAATAATAGTTCACTCGATTATTATTAAAAATAAATATATAAAGTATATTTCTGTCAGTGTAATTATTTATTTTTAGTAGAGTGTATTTTAAAGTGTAAAGTGTATTTGCATGTGGAATTAATTAAGTTTAACCAATTCCCCACAGTTTTAGACGTTTTCAGGTTTTTAGAAATCAAAGTGGAGGGAATGAGAGAAGCATTTTGGGCTCTATCTAGATGAGATAAAGATAGAGAAGGGGTGCGAATATGATGCTTCTCTCGATAAATTTATAGGGAAAATATTTGAAATGTTTTTTAATTTTACCTTTTGCGTCAGTATATTAATGTGTAATATAGATAATTTATAGTTTAATAATAATTATTGACAATAATGAAAAAAAATATATATATAAGTAGATACATAAGTATTATTCAAAGAATTATTTTGTTTTTCTTATTATTACATTTAGTCGAATTCATAAATATTATTAGTATTTAACAATCTATCTTTACTTATGTGAGATTTATTTAATAACTGAGTTGGGGGAGGATGTTTAATTTATTTTTTTTAATTCGAGTTAATATGGCTGTAATGGCGAAGTTCTCTTTCAAAAACTAACGACATCATGTGCAATACCTCTTGGGTGATGATGGAAATTTATGTTGAACTTTTTCTGTAGAGCGAGAGTGAATGTCGGAGACGATAGAGGCCGGCGTACAACAAAGAAAAAAGACGACTACCTTCACAGCAGCCCTTCACACCAAACTAACTTTTTTGTCATTACAAATAGCTGTGAAGAAAAGGGTGGAAAAAAGAAAGACGGTAGACGTTCAAGTTGCCTACATTCTTGGATCGGCGGCTCGATTTTGGCCAGCATGAGTACACGTGAAAATTTTCAAACCAATATCCAGGACGAACACAAATCGTGGATCGAGTGATTCGAATTCGAACGCGACCGGCTCCAAATGAATCGACGATCCGGCGGAATGAACTCGATACAGACGAGTAACGTAAATCGTATAAAATCCAGTGGCCGTCCTGCCGCCTTCGATATACGTCAGCTCTGTATCAAACAGAGCGATAAACTCTTCGGATTCATCGGCTTGTTCCTCGCGAATTGTTCGGCGCCCCCAAATAGTTCCGAAGATTGACGGCATGAATGGTAGCACAAGCTCGTTTATCCAAAGTTGCATTGTTTCCAATCCAAAAGAAAATCTCCCACGAAAGTTGTCCCAGATCGTCAAAAGGAGTTTTCAGCACTATATAGCAGTCGTCTGTATAGAATTTTCCGTGTGCCACTTCGTCAATTTTATTCGGAAGGAAATTTTCAATTTCCCAGATAGTCAGACCGGGTAATTGACCGTCGTCCTTTTCGAAGAACTTGGAGTAGTCGAGTGGCGGCTTTTCGAGCGATTCATCCCAACGTTTCGGTTTCAAACTCTCCGGTTTTTCATCCTCCTCCCAAGTCGTACTGGTATCCTCATCCTTGGCCACGTCTTTCATTCCTTTCAGAATTTTCGCCGAATCCTGATCAGATTCGGCTCGCGGACCACGACGCAATCGAATCTTCCGAGCAATTGGATCCTTGCTAGCATTCCCGGCCGGAACTGATGGCGGAACATTCGCTCCGGCCAATCGTAATTGCGTCTGAAGCGAAAAATCGATATTGTAGAATTCAATACCGGATCCTTTCTGAGCTTCGGTCGGTTTTGGCGGCATCACTAATTCCGGATTGTTACGCAAATCCAATTGATCCAAATCGGAAAGGAAATGAATCGCTTCGGGTAGTGTTATAAGGCGATTCGAGCTCAAGTTCAATTTTTTCAGAGCTCCACAACGACACAGACCCTCGGGAATCATCTCGAGATGATTGCTCGACGCTGAGAAAACCTCGAGACTGCAGAGCTTTCTAATTCCCGACGGGATTCCGTCGAAATCAAGCTGATTATCGTTCAAATACAATCGTCGTAAACTACTCAATTTACATATTGACGGTGGCAGAACTGTGAGTTTATTTCGTGATAAATTCAGTGTTTCGATTTTCTGCCAAAACTCAACACTGGACGAAAGTTCGGCAATTTCATTATCACTCAAATTCAATAGCTTCAAATTATGCATGTTGTACAAGCAGTCCGGTACTCGGGGCAATGAATTCTGCGATAAATCCAATTCGGATAAATTCGATAAGCTATCCAGCGAGGTTGGAAAATTCTGCAACGTTCGCTGAGTATTTCGCATATTCAGGCATTCTAAACTCTGCAGCGATGGTAACTGGCGCAATTGGAACAATTCCAATGGATTATCGGCCAGAATCAGAGTTTGTAGATTGGCTAGACGTCGCGTTTGTGGCGGAAGCGTTTCGAGCTTATTATGCGACAAATCCAGCAGCAAAAGATCGGTCAGGTGAATGAAAAGTGGCGTGGGAATCGCTTCGATTTGATTGTGGCTGAAGTTTAATACTAAAAGATTTTTGGCGCGTTCCAATCCTTCCGGAATCTCTTTCAGCTTGTTATGCGACAAATCGAGTGTCGTAAGTTCGTCCAAGCGGAAAAGTTCCGGCGGTATCCCGGAATTCTTGATTTGATTATGACTTAGATTTAGGGCTCGTAAACAGCCGAGCTCGGTCAGTTTGCCGCCGTTCAGCTTTCTCGAGTTCGTTATGCTTTACCGATAGATGTTCAAGCTTATGGATATTTCCCATCTCTTCGGGAATCTCTTTTAAATTTGTCCGGTCCAATTTTAGCCATTGGACGCGAGTCATGAGACGCATTGATGTTGGAAATCTATCATCCTGGTCCACCACCACCTATCCCCTTCCGTGCTGATGTTTGCGTGGTTGCGAAAAATTGGCTTTTATATTTTAAAGAAACAGGATCTCAATTCGCGATCGCCTAGTAAAGGAAGTGCGGGAAATGGGGTAAATGTTGCCGGCCACTTGAAAGGTTGATCGGTCCGAACGTTCTGAGCGATTTCACGCTGACGATTTGTCCGGACGAAAAGAATTGGAAATTTAAGTTTTCCGTTTTCGTACCGGAGGACTATAATATAGCCGTAAGTATTCTTGTAAAAGTTGGGCAATTTATGATGTCGAATAACGTACGGTTCTAGTTTTAGCCGCCCAAGTGCATGCCGAAATTATGGCACCCGAATATTTCGGTCGTCGGCGACATTTTCTGGATGATGTCAAGCTCGCTTCGGAGGACGGACGTCCTGGACAAGGCCTTCACGAATCCGCCACCACGGCACGTAAGTCCTCTCCTCACGCATCGACTGACCGCGAGCGATTCAACTTTTCTTCATTTTCAGGTCTTGGCTAAACTCGCTGAAGTTCGTAACTCTATGCCACCACCTCTAATCAAACCGCACTGTGGGTTACGGCTGCCACCCGATCGTTACTGTCTCTCCGCCTGCAACTACAAACTTCGTGCGGTATCACAACCGAAGAAAATGATCAAATCGGCAATCGAGTCCCGCTCGACAATTAAGACCCAAATCAAATCACAGTCGAATCCGACAGTGAAACGACATCAAATGTCGACGCCGAAGCCACCGTTGGTCACGATTCCGAAGCCCGTCTTTAAGTTCAGCTCGACAACGAAAACGGTGACCGCGAAACCAAAACAAGTTCCGGGCGGTAGCGACGTAAAAATGGAAATCGACGATGATGGGGCACTGACCGGTGGCGGAACTCTGAAACGGGAACGGGAGGAGGACGATTTTGAAATTGTCGGATGATTTCATTTTATTTTTTACTTTTATTATGCCATTTTCTTATAAATAAATTTCACAAAACAAAAAAACACTGAACTCTTATTTTTTCAGTGCCATTATCGCCACGCAACCAAGTTCCATGATTTGCAAGTACTCTGAACCGCCTTCTTGCAATCGGAACATGCACTCCTGCAAAAAAAGAAGAATTTAAGCCACAAGAATAAATGAGACTTAGAGCAGAAAGCTGCTACTTACCCCTTATTTATCGCATATGGCGCTCTTCTGATCATTGCCAAGATCGGCGCTGCGCAGGATGAAATCATTCAACTGTTATAGCATCTGCCCGATACTATATGCTTCGAACGAAAAGTCCAGCACGAATTCCTACTGTAGGTCCCTAAGCGACAGACGGCCATAAATTCGTCCAAATATTTCTGCGGAATGATTCCCGAAATCTCGAGCAGGTCTTCTTCGACAATCTGTGCACAGTCACTTTCTAAGCGATCACACGATTGCAAAGCGGTAATGGCGCGCCGCAAATCACCCCACCCGAAATCTCGACAATGCTTTTGTACAGATCGTCGTTGCCAATATTCACCTTCTCCTCTGCACAGTTAAACCGTAACCGCTCGATGATTTTCTCCTCGCCGAGCGGCTTGAATCGGAATTTCGTGCATCGCGACGTAAAAAGAATTTCTTGATGCTGAATTTCTTACCGTGATCTTGACTGATACTATGATTTGACACTGGGCGGCAATTCAACAGCTGTCAATGAATAAACGTCAAAACACTGTACACATATTTGCACAAACACATTCAAATTTAGTACGGCCAAACTTAAGTTTGGCCGATTTTTAACAATGTAATATTTGTGCTAAAAATCTACTAAACGCTTGAGACACTGTCAAAATTTGTGCATTGTCAATGCCTTCTATAGTAGAAAGCCGAGTAACTGAATCCAAAAACAACACGTTGGAGTCATAACAAACATGACGGTTCCATATAAATTCGAGGGCTTTTGTATGGAGCAGACACGGCGGGCTTCGTAAGAATCGCGTTTATTCTTAAATGCAGTGATAAAGATAGTTCAGCTTTCTAAGGTACTTTATTGATAGTGCTCGGCATGTAATTATTACACGTTGATATGAGTGCAATAGATTTTTAATTCAAAAAAGTGCGATCAAAGTTAAATCTCGGCTTCTCACACCGAAGAAAATCTGTCACTCATATTGTGCAGAGTTCTCCGGTTAATTTTCACACAGAAAATTGTAGAATTTTAGTTATTACGAAAAAGTGTGCACTCGCGTAATATTTTCGTGCTTAATTTTAACTAATTATGCTCTTTTCTTGTTTTCGGCAAAACGTGTTTTTACGACAAGTTTGTAGAAAAATAATACAGGTGGTCTTGTGAAGTGGAAAAATCCATGACGTCATACCCACTGGAGCCATTCAAGATGGCCGCTACGTCAGTTCTGCCCAGCTTGAGATGTAGAAAGCATTGGCATGGTCCAAACTCTATTAAGACAGAAGTGTTAGTGTGTATCGAGTATCTCTACCAGAGAAAAGAGTATATACTGTAGAAGCAAGGCCCTCTAGAAATACCAGGCCGTAATGCTGAGCTGTTTTCCAGCAGCTGCAGGAAATATAGCAGGTTTTTGATGACGTCAGTGATGACGTTGTACTTTGACAGTTCTCTTGGCTGACAGTTCTCTTGACTGACATTTTGCGGAGAACTTCGGTGTTTTTGATTCGCGTCAACATAAAAGATAAGTACAAGAGATAATAAATTTATTTAAAATTAATAGTTATCATTATATTTTCAGCGCAATGGACTTCTATCACTGCAACAATAATAAGATCGACGAATTCGACAGTCTGAAAATGGATCTGTCCGACGATTTCATAAAACGAGCCGGCATGGCAAACTTGAATTTTCTCAATTCTGAAATCAAGCCGCTGCCCAAAAACTGGATCGCGCCAAAACTATGGCCAAATGGAAGGAAAAATACTCGAAACTCGAACGTGAATGTACGATTTCAAACTCAAAATGCACCTGTACCATCGACAATTAGCCAGGCTGTAGAAATCGCGCGCTGAGAACTGCCAATAGATCGCCCAACTCGAAGAAATGATTGGATCTAAGCAAAAACAGATCGTCGAACGGCAATTTGGTATCAAAACCATTCATAATATCGTTCGAACACAACAGATGATCATAAGAGATCGCGACGAGCTGATCAGCCGCGTTCACAGCCTCAAACAAAGATGAATTCGGTCTTAGAGCTGTATGACATCGATGCGTCGCATAAAGTCGCCTTATCAAGCAGAAAATCGAAACAGTCACCGATTTCAATAAATACCTATACAAAATTTTTACCGATCGCGAAGGAATGGCCAACGTTCAAGATCTCTGCATCAATCAAAACAGTAACTTCAGGATCAGATCAACTAGGTCGTACCGTTTCTCGAGAAACTAAAACGTATCTGGCTGCAACAAGTGCAAGATGCGACACAACAGGTTTGCAAAAAAATCAGCTGAAGATTTCGGTGTGCGAACACGACACGCTCCTGGACCAAAAACAGACGGCAATCGATCAGCGATGTCAGGAACTTGCAGCAAACATCAATGAGCTCGACATAGAAATTATCATGACGGGCCATCGGAACAAGGAAGTCGAACGCGGCGAGCTGCCTGCGAAGGAGACCGAAGTGGAAAGATGAAAGGAAAACGAAAAGATGTTGGCCTAAGTCGAAGATTAGAGCGAGGAGATTTTGCAAGCGAAGTGGGCTACGCGAAGCCGTTCACAACACCCTGGAGGAAGTTACTTTGCTGTTTAAGGATATTCCATAGTAGTTAATTAGAGTTTAAGGTTTCAGCCTTTTTTTCAATTAATTCTTATTTTGTCCCAAAGAAACTCTTGGTGTTTTTTTTCAATTTTCCATGATATTTACAAAATGAAATAAATGCAATATTACTGTAACACAATTCAAAACAAATGATTTTTTAAGCTTGGGTTGTTGACGAAATTTCTCTGCTTGGCCTCCTTTAAGCTCGATACACTGTTTCCAGCGATGTTCAATAGCTTCGATATCCTGTTTATAGTGAAAATCGTCGACTTCTTAAAAAAGTCATCAACCGTAGACTCAACCACTTTATTGTTGGAAAACCACCGAGCCACTTTTCAAGTTTAGAACCAGAAAATAATCCGAGGGGCTAAATCTCGGGAATAGGGTGCGTTAGGAAGCAATTCAAACTTTAACCCATTGATTTTGGCCACCGCGATTCTAAAGAGAAATCTGACTTATATATAAGGCCATCCAAAAGGAAAATGCTTACGTTAAATTGATTTTTTTTTTCAATTATTATTTTAGTTTTTAAAAACATAATTAAATAAGTCAAAGAACATGATTCTGTTAACTGAAGTACCATACTACGGGCATTTTTTGACTCATAATGGACTGAAGATTGATGGCAGCAAAACCGATCAGTCCCGCTCCGATACGTTGAAATCGCAGTCAGGCCCCTGAAAACAAGAAAAAAGGCAAATAAAAGAACCTGCGATCTACCTGAAGATCAAAACTAACCTGGCAAGAAAACACAAATGTCCTGAATACGAATGGGAATGTTCAACAAATGTTGAGCCAATGGACCTAGTCCTATATGAAGTTGGCTCAGCCTGATCTCTACCATAAAAAAGAGTATATACCAGGCTGAGCCAACTTCATATAAGAACACTTGGTGACTTTTGGTTCACTAACACATTTGCGTGAACCAAAATGCGTGAGCGAGAGGTAATCACTTTTCTCTTTCTAACCATGTGACACCAGATGGCGCACCGCAATTTTGATGAGTTCTTGAAGATTTCACCAGCATCAAGAGATGGCGCTTTTGAATTTTCAGAAGATTATTGTCAATTCAGTTCGTAGAAATTCTTACTGTCAAATATTTTGGTTATTTTCGCGACGGACCAGAATTTTCCACACGCTCGATTCGTGGTGGTTTCTCGCCTTTCCTTTAGTGAAAGCAATTCCCGTAAACAAGAAGTGAAAAACGAGTGCAGTGATTTTCAGAAAGTGCAAAAGAACGAACATCAAGAGCCCCCGAAAAACGAAAATGCATGAAAATTTTTCGCAGTTCGTTTTCGTGTGGTGCCGAAATTCCAGTGTTTTCTTCGTTCTTTGTTTTTTCGGTTGCTATTTATCTTTCGTTCGTTTTTCCGTCCGCCTTCGGGTCTTGTGTGAGGTGCGCGGTACGGTAGTACAGTACGGAAATTCGGCCTTTGGAGTCTCACGCAAAAAAGTGAGTGGATTTATCTCCTTGTGCGTCATCTAGGCATGTTAAGCGCTCCGCTGAACACGACAAGTCGTAAAGAACCGTGTGCGGATTAATTTGGAGTAGAACTTCTCGAATGTGAGTAGGAAAAAGTAAAATTTTTGTGTTTGAAATGTGGTGCGGAAGTGAGCGATTGAAATCATTTTGCAGCACAAATTGTTGCGCCTGTAATACAATCATTTCTCGGGGATTAGGGCTACGGGCGATACCCCATTAAAAAAAACGAGTGTCGCAACTACCTCCCGGGTCACTCGGAAAAGTTGCACTTCTTTATTTTCGTGTAGAAGGCTTAATAATAGTTGAAAATGCTGTAAACAGTCGCATTGTTTACTTCATTGACAATTCTCTGACGTTTCTCAATGACATTTCTCCAGCGATTCTAGGTGAAATGTCATTAAGGTTTGGTAAAATAAGAAGAAGAAGTGTACGTGAATAAAACTCACTAACACAACCA
Organism: Chorisops tibialis; assembly: GCA_963669355.1. Lineage (NCBI taxonomy): Eukaryota > Metazoa > Arthropoda > Insecta > Diptera > Stratiomyidae > Chorisops > Chorisops tibialis. Next base: position 202,071,400 of record OY770262.1, on the reverse strand, counting down.
AAGGAACCAAAATCTGGAATCAAGTGGCGCTAGTCTCGATTTCAAGGGAGATAGACTTCTACAGTATTTACTCTTTTCTCTGGTATTTACTGTAGAAGTCTATCTCCCTTGAAATCGAGACTAGCGCCACTTGATTCCAGATTTTGGTTCCCTTGGTTGTGTTAGTGAGTTTTATTCACGTACACTTCTTCTACTTATTTTACCAAACCTTAATGACATTTCACCTAGAATCGCTGGAGAAATGTCATTGAGAATTGTCAATGAAGTAAACAGTGCGACTGTTTACAGAATTTTCAACTATTATTAAGCCTTCTACACGAAAATAAAGAAGGGCAACATTTCCGAGTGACCCGGGAGGTAGTTACGACACTCTTTTTTTTTAATGGGGTATCGCCGGTAGCCCTAATCCCCGAAAAATGATTGTATTACAGGCGCAACACATTTCAAACACAAAAATTTAATTTTTTCCTACTTACGTTCGAGAAGTTCTACTCCAAATTAATCCGCACACGGTTCTTTACGACTTGTCGTGTCCAGCGGAGCGCTTAACATGCCTAAATGTCGCACAAGGAGATAAATCCACTCACTTTTTTGCGTGAGACTCCAAAGGCCGAATTTCCGCACTGTACTACCGTACCGCGGACCTCACACAAAACCCGAAGGCGTACGGAAAAACGAACGAAAGATAAATAGCAACCGAAAAAACAAAGGACGAAGAAAACACTGGAATTTCGGCACCACACAAAAACGAACTGCGAAAAATTTTCATGCATTTTCGTTTTTCAGGGGCTCTTGATGTTCGTTCTTAGCCAAAATATTTGACAGTAACCCCTAAGCCACAACGGCAACGCAAGCCGGCGCAGCCTAGCTGTCAAAAAGTTGAGCACAGTGTATTTCCACTGTGGTAGTCAGAACGAACGTACACCAAAGCAGCATAGCGCAATCATCAAGAAATGTTCGCCAACTTTGAACTTTTACGTTGCCCATAGTTAACCTCAAAATTTAAAACTATCAAATATTTTTGTATTAATTGTTGACATATTAAATCGTCATGTCTTGTCTTTAGTGATTTATATAATTGTGATTTTTCATAATTTTTTAATGTAGAACTGCGAATATTTATTTTAAATTCGATACAGTTCTATAGCAAACTGTCAAACTGACGCAAACAATCAACTCTTATGTGACTTGATGTTTTACTGATTGCGTAAAGCTGCGCCGTGCTGCGTCATTCTACTTTGTATCTGGCTCAAGCATAACCCCTAAGCCACAACGGCAACGCGAGCCGGCGCAGCCTAGTTGTCAAAAAGTTGAGCACAGTGTATTTCCACTGTGATAGTCAGAACGAACGTACACCAAAGCATCATAACGCAATCATCAAGAAATGTTCGCCAACTTTGAACTTTTACGTTGCTCATAGTTAACCTCAAAATTTAAAACTGCGAAATATTTTTGTATTTATTGTTGACATATTAAATCGTCATGTCTTGTCTTTAGTGATTTATATAATTGTGATTTTTCATAATTTTTTAATGTAGAACTGCGAATATTTATTTTAAATTCGATACAGTTCTATAGCAAACTGTCAAACTGACGCAAACAGTCAACTCTTATGTGACTTGATGTTTTACTGATTGCGTAAAGCTGCGTCGTGCTGCGTCATTCTACTTTGTATCTGGCTCAAGCATAAGAATTTCTACGAACCGAATTGACAATACTCTTCTGAAAATTCAAAAGCGCCATCTCTTGATGTAGGTGAAATCTTCAAGAACTCAGCAAAATTGCGGTGCGCCATCTAGTGTCACTTGGTTAGAAAGAGAAAAGTGATTACCTCTCGCTCACGCATTTTGGTTCACGCAAATGTGTTAGTGGACCAAAATTCACCAAGTGTTCTTATGTGAAGTTGGCTCAGCCTGATCTCTACTCTAGATAGGCTGCCTCATCTGATTCGCAAAATGTCTAAATTTGTGCCTAAGCTTAACTTTCACAAAAAAAATAATAATTTGTATTCTCTCTGGGTTGCTAATTTGCAGTGCAGTGGAGTTTGCTGTTTTATTTCAGAAATCTTGAGTTTTTCAATTTGTTGTTGATTTTGGTTCGTGTCTAAGCTAAGCACTTAGCAACGGACAATTTAACTAGAGAGAGATAGATGCATTGGGCTTAAGTATGCCAGAAAAGGATAGCGAAACTTTTCTTTCGAAAATTTAACGATTGTTTTCGACAATTTAACGCGGGACAGAGTTATTTGCAATCATTGGTTTTAACTAGAGTTACTCTATGAAAAAGAAAGAACAAGACGTACTAGAGTTCGGCCAAGAATAGAGTTCGCCAGCTATTTTAGCTCGGCTAAAGATCGATTCCATGTCGGCATGCAGAAACCGCAATCCTCAGCAAACCCTTTTTGATTTCGACATCATGCAATTTGAAAAATAAATAAATTCTTCGGTCGCGTCGAGCGAGCTCAGGAAATTCGAAATGCTCGAAACGATTTTCTCGACTCGGTGGCGTATTTTTGTGTTCAGCAGCTGACGTTTCAGAATGTCGTACATCTTCTTTTGCCCATCTTTCTAGTTGTTTCTTCTCTAAAAAGAATAGGAAAGACACTGGTTTTTCCTGGTTTGTGGTTTTTTTGTAGCCTTTATAGATTTTCCACAGGCAGGCAGAGGGAGGAAAAATCCTCGACTTCATATTCACAGGATTTCCGGGTAAAACACTGGATACGCGCTGCTTACGGAAGAATACAATTTATTAATAACATCCATCGCGAAAACACAACAAAACTTTAAAATCGTTCGTCTTCATCTTGATGGTGTTTTGACAGGGTCAGTCACTTTTAGCCCCAGAAGTTTTCAATTCGCTCTTTGTCTCAATTTTGACCCAAAGAAATTTTTTTCAATTCGCCCTTTGTCTCAATTTTGACCCAAACAAATTTTTTCAATTCGCCCTTTGTCTCAATTTTGACCCAAAGAAATTTTTTTGAATTCGCCCTTTGTCTCAATTTTGACCCAAAGAAATTTTTTCAATTCGCTTTTTGTCTCAAATAACCAGCTTTTCCGTTAAATTTGAAAAAGCGCACTGCTATTTTCCAGCGTGCGATAAGTAAGCAAATGTGATTGCAATCCGTTCATTAGAACGTGAAACCTACCAAATTAAATTTTCACCACTTAAAAGTACTGCAAATTAAAGATATTCGCGAAATTAAACCACTAAAAAGTTACACCGACACGTTGCACGCATATGAAAATAAAAAGCGCCCCATCTGACAAGGTGTCCAGACTCTTCTACCAGGTGCCTTGTTCTTTTTTTTTCATAGAGTGACTCTAGTTTTAACCAATGAAATCGGCTTATTATTGCTAGAGATACTCGATACACACTAACACTTCTGTCCTAATAGAGTTTGGACATGGGGTGTACCCCGATTGCGCGGGAAATTTCGTCCGAAATTTGAATTTTCTCAATTCTTTTTCTTTTATCAAGTAAACACAATCAAATTGAATTGTTATTTATGAAAGTCATATTCATTTTCGATTTTAATGAGAATTCCATTCAAAAACTTGTAGTTTAACGCAAGTTTTCGCTCGTATCCGTAAATTTGAAATCGGCCAAACTCAAGTTTGGCCGAATTTCGTATTTCTTATGTTGCCTTCTTGTGCTTCTAAACGCAGTCTTAACTGTTGGTATAAGGGCATTGTCCAAACTCTATTAGGACAGAAGTGTTAGTGTGTATCGAGTATCTCTAGCAATAATAAGCCGATTTCATTGGTTAAAACTAGAGTCACTCTATGAAAAAGAAAGAACAAGGCACCTGGTAGAAGAGTCTCTCTAATTATTGCGTGTTAAACCAGTTTTGTCTTTCGATTCGTTATTGAAAAATATTGGATAGTTTGAATCTAAAGGAAGATTCTTACATAATTTTTAATTTCTCGACCTCACTGAAACTCGAGTCCTCGGTTTAAAGTGTTAAATAATTTCTGGTAACACAATCCCTTAGTATTCTTACATTTTTGATAAATAATCGCGAGTTTGTACAACGAATTTTGTGGAACCGAAAACCGTCGTGTCGCGGGAAACAAACCCACACATGGGAAAAATGAAGGGAAAACCTTTGTCGACTGCGTAAAGTCTACGGATCATTGTAAATGAAATAAGAAAAAAATTATATTCATCAGTACTTCTGCTTTTTATTTGCATTTCCGTATGAAAAATTCGAAAAATTGCAGAAATAGTCTTATTCTGCATTGTTTTTGTACCACTGTAACCTTATACTACCGTGAGTGACAGGCCATGTCTGTCAGCTTTAGGCAATTTGTTTACAGTTTTCGGGTCGCTTCAATAAAGTGAAAATAGCGCCGGTACGAGTGTTAAAATATGAATTTTCCGCCGCCAATTTTTAATCAGCCTCCGCCACGCTTTAATCCTAGAGTGCCCCCGCCTAACATAAATGCTCTGCCCTACTCAGTGCCACCACCTCCTATCCCATATGCTCGGCCCCAAGTTTACTACCCGAATGTTCGTCTACCGCTCTTCTTCGACCCGACCGTAGCACCTCCGAATTTCCCCTCGTATCCCGCTTTAAATCCTCCATCTCTTGCTCCGATGGTCCCGCGGCCCATCGGTCCACCACCACCTCTTCCCACACAACCTCGAAACTCCACCAACAACTCCACAAGGAACCATTTCCACCAATTGCGTCGCGCCTCATCCGTTCCCAACTTTGAGAACAAGACGAGGTTGCCGCGGAGCGGAACCCCGAACACCGTGGCCGATTATCATCAATATCGTCGTCCGCAGCGTGATCATGGATTACCTAGGCACCCGAAGACAACCTCTTCAGATCATAGCGAAACCGAGCGTGATCGATTGCTGAAGAATTGGCGAGCAAATTTCTGCGAAACGTCCGACGAGGTTGCCGCCAAATTGGCCGAACTTGCGAGCAGTGTAGAGCAGAGGGAGACGTGGATTAGATCGTCGCCAGCAGAAATATACTATCGCCGTCTGAATGGAACTTCAGAGAGCACAGTGCGTTTGGATGCGCTTTGCAACCTGTTCGAGGACCAGTTGGTCAAGCGAGCGGATAAGATTCGCGAGAAACAGCCACCGTACAGCCCGCCCCATCGAAAGCGGAGGGTCAGACTCTGTCGCCATAAATGTAAGCTCACTTGGTCATGAATCAATTGTTCTGGATATTTAGTCAGTACATCCTTTCAAATCCATAACATACTTGATGCGAATCTCTTTCAGCTGAGAAATGCTCCTCGTCGGACTCATCTGACGAGGACTTTGAGCCTGAGGAGGATTGCTCGATGGAGGAGCTGTCGCGAAAAATTGCAAACCCACAGCGTCTTCATCCTGATCTCTGGTGAGCTAAATGTCGAAAACTTTTAACTAATTTTTTTTAGAGCTCTGCAACGTTATAACTTTATTTCATTTGGTACAAAAATAACGTTATTTCTGTATCAAAATTATTTCGTTATTTTTCATTTCGTTAAAAAAATTTTGTATTGCGACGTCCGAGCTAACGATGTTTCGTTTAAACCGGTACACAACAAATGAAATAAAACGAAATGAAATGGAACGAAATAAATAAGTGTAATTATAGTCAATTTATTAATAACACAGTGCAACAATTTGAGGGTAAATCTCTGCAACAAAAATCCCATGTTACTTTTTGGATTTTTTAGGGTCTATAGAAACTTTACCACATCTAATTTTTTTGCTGTGAGCTGTTGGTTTCTTCTTGAAAAAGTTTCTCTAGACCCCAAAGAATCCAAAAAGTAACATGTGATTCTTGTTGCAAAAATTGACCCTCAAATTGTTGCATTAATAAATTAACTAACTAGGCATAACGAAATGGGCGAGATGAACGACGGGCCACTTTGTAGATGCTCAGTTAAATCGCAGAGGACGGGCATCCGACACGGCATGTATCCAGGCGAAAAAGGTTTTCCCACGTGCAAACCAAACTCGAATAATGCCGACAAGCTGCATCATTATCGCATCACCATCTCGCCTCCCACCAACTTCCTCACCAAGACTCCGACCATAATTAAGTACGACCAGCACGAGTTCCTTTTTGAAGGATTTTCGCTGTTTTCGCACGTCCCTATCGGGGAGCTACCCACGTGCAAGGTAAGCCTTGTTAATAGCCCTGTGCACCTCTAACCTACCGTTTTTCTAGGTCATCCGGTTCAACATTGAGTATACCATTCACTACGTCGAGGAGAAATTGCCAGAGAACTTTACGATCCAGGAGTTGGATTTGTTCTGTAAGTTCTAGTTGGAAAGCCTTGCGTCATTTAGCACAAGTATTTGCTCTATGATAAACAGACTTTTTATCCTTTATCCATAAAAAAAATGTTACCTGCCAGTACCAGATCGGTAAGACAGGGATACGTTCTAATTGTAATTATATTAACAAAAAATCACAACATAAAGCCAATTTTTCAATTGTTACCTTTTCAGTCACCTACCTTTTCCATGAACTCTTGGAACTTGTCGACTTCAACGTGATGCCCTCGAGCGATTCGAAAGATGTCTGTTCGTGTTTCCATTTCCTGCCGCGATTCGTTCGCGATCTGGAGGACAACGGCAAGGAGGTGCTCGCAATGAGTGAGGTTCTGAAGTATTTGCTGGATAGTTCGGGTCCGCTGGTCGACAGGAACACGCTCGAACGCATGGAGGATATCAAGCAGCACGAGTTCCAAGATTACGTGGATTTTGTGAAGGGAATGGTCGTGACGAATCCTGGGAAAAGGCCATGCTCCGTGCGAGTGGACCAGCTTGATCGGAACGTCTCGGATTTGCCCGAATGTATTGATCCGGACGACGAGGGTATCACGCACCCGGTCATCGTGCACTTTGGCATTCGGCCGCCTCAATTGAGCTATGCAGGCAATCCCGACTACCAAAAAGCGTGGCGAGAGTACGCCAAATATCGCCACTTGGTTGCAAATATGTCTAAGCCGTCGTACGAGGACAAACGAAAATTGGAATCGAAGGAAGCGAAGCTGCTCGAGATGCGTACGCAAGGTCGAATGAAGCGTAACATCACGGTAGCGGTTAGCTCGAAAGGATTCTTCCGGACTGGAATCATGTGCGACGTCGTACAGCATGCCATGCTCATTCCGGTGCTGGCCACCCACTTGAGATTTCACCAGTCCTTGGACCTGTTGGAGGAGAGCATCGACTACAAGTTTCAAAACCGTTACTTGCTGCAGCTGGCACTGACGCATCCTTCCTACAAGGAGAACTTCGGAACTAATCCGGATCACGCGCGAAACAGTCTGACAAATTGTGGTATACGCCAGCCGGAATACGGAGATCGGAAGATCCACTACATGAACACGAGGAAACGTGGCATCAACACTCTGATCAACATTATGTCGCGCTTTGGGAAGGAATACGAAACGGACAGCAACATCACACATAACGAACGCTTGGAATTCCTGGGAGACGCAGTCGTTGAGTTCCTCACCTCGATTCATCTGTTCTTCATGTTTCCCGATTTGGAAGAAGGGGGCCTGGCTACGTACCGTGCCGCAATCGTCCAAAATCAACACCTTGCTGTTCTGGCACGGAAACTGCATCTCGAGCAATTCATGCTGTATGCACACGGCTCCGATTTGTGCAACGAGTTAGAGCTGCGACACGCGATGGCCAACTGCTTTGAAGCGTTGATGGGTGCCCTGCTGCTTGATGGCGGCATCAATGTGGCGGACAAAGTCTTTGCAACTGCATTGTTCCTGGAAAACAGTCGCCTGAAGGATGTCTGGGAAAACTATCCGCCCCACCCATTACAAGAGCAAGAACCGCTTGGGGATCGCAAATGGATTGAGTCGTTCCAGCTGCTCAAGGATCTGACTAAGTTCGAAGATTCAGTTGGCGTACAGTTCAAGCACATTCGTTTATTGGCACGTGCTTTTACGGATCGCAGCATCGGTTTCACCCACCTGACACTCGGATCGAATCAGAGACTAGAATTTCTGGGTGACACTGTTTTGCAATTGATCTGCTCCGAGTATCTCTATCGCCACTTTCCGGAACATCATGAAGGTCACTTATCACTATTACGATCGTCACTTGTCAACAATCGAACGCAGGCTGTTGTTTGTGACGATCTTGGAATGACGCAATACGCCGTGTACTCGAACCCCAAGGCCGAACTGAAAACGAAAGATCGAGCCGATCTCCTCGAAGCATTTCTGGGCGCTCTGTACGTTGACAAGGGCCTGGACCATTGCCAAACATTCTGCCAGGTATGTCTGTTTCCACGGCTCCAAGTCTTCATCATGAACCAGGATTGGAATGATCCCAAGTCCAAGTTACAGCAGTGCTGCCTAACCTTGCGAACGATGGATGGTGGCGAGCCTGACATTCCCGTTTACAAAGTCATCGAGTGTATCGGCCCGACCAATACTCGAGTTTATACGGTGGCCGTGTACTTTAGAGGCAAGCGGCTGGCCAGTGCAACGGGCCATAGTATCCAACAGGCCGAGATGAACTCGGCAAAACAGGCGTTAGAGAATTCACGCGAACTTTTCCCTCAACTTGACTACCAGCGACGAGTGATTTCGCAGAGCATTATGCGACAGCAAGGCCGAGACGCGAACGTGTGTAGTAGCGAACCGGATGTAGCAAATGCGAACACGCGTAAAAAATTAAGTCTAATGAATATGTTGGACGAATCGAATCTACCGAAGCAGTACCGCATGCGCGAAGATATTTCCAGTGACGAATTAGAAATCCTGCCGAACGACGAAGAGGACGAAATGGAGAAGAGCAGTGAGAGTGCATCTACGCCTTCGAAACGTAAGAAGCGTAAGCACAAAAAGAAAAAAAGACGAACCCGATCGGACAGTAAAGTTGAAAAGGCAATCGCAATTGACGATCTGTTGAGTCCATTGTCGGACACCGAAAATTTCTACTTTGAGGCCACTAAATCGACCGAAGCAGAAGAGTCTGCTACTGAAACATCGTACGAAAAAGACGTAATGTGCTTCAAGGTGACCGGAACCGATGAACTTTCGTCGGACATAGAATCTGGAGAGATAATTTAGAATCAGCGTATCTTAGATTCAATCCTTCCTTGCAAAAATTATTAAAAAAGTATCCGTTATATTTTTAAGCTTTTTGTATAACTGTTGAACCTACGAGCTGTTAATAATGCACAATACGTACGCTTTGCATTAAAGGACATAACATTTTAGATGCAATATGGAGTGTAGATGACGTACATACATAAATCTGTACAACTGTAAAGCAAAGAATTAAAACTCAATGAATTTCTAAACTTCTTTTCTTTTTAATTATCATTTCTTCCATCTTTAATAAATCACCTTCAATAATTTCAAACGACAACAGAAAAACGAATAGCGGAGGCGCCGACCGATGAGCACTATCTGAACAATGAGAGTCGTTTGTTGTTTGGCATGCGACCGTCGCTGTTCAGAAGTCCGGCCTGAATGTCCTTCAGCTCAGGCAGACGACCCTTGATATCACCACGAGCTGCTAAGCTCGGGGGAGACGACAGAATGCGACGAGCAATTCGTTGGATATCTTCAGCTGATACTTTTTCTGAAAGTAGAAGAAACGGAAAAAAACCAGATTAGTACGCCGGTAGTCCGAAACTCGTTTTTGCGTTACTTATTACCTATTTCCTGGATATAGAATTCCGGTCGTTTTCGCGTGCCAGTGGCTAATACTTGCCGCCCTATGTCTTCGAACACAACCGGACGTGCTTCCAAATTCATTAGCAGCATTGATTGCAGTTGTGTTTTGGCGCGACGAAGCTCTTGTCCGCCCGGCATTGTCGCCATGGTGACGAGCTCGCGTGTAATCACCTCAACCATGCCGCGAACATTGCTTGGCGGAGCACTCGCGTGTATGCAGAAGAGTCCGGTATCTGCGTAGGCGTGGTTGTAGGCAGTCGCACTGAACATCCAGTGATAACGATTCAGCACATTTGTGTAGAGCCGTGTGTACATTCCCTTGCCTGGGCCGCCTGCCGAAAATGATCCGCCACCTCCCATCATAATGTGGAGAACACATGCTGGAATGAAGTCATTGTCTTGGTGCGAGCAGCCTTCAAGGCCGATTACAACGTGTGCTAGTTCGGGCAGCCCGGAAGCTGCGTAGATCGGGATGTCACATTCTTCCTAAACAACAAAAATTGAAGAAATACATTCTCTCTCCTCATTTCGTAGTGATGACTACGAAATGATTCCAAAAAGGTTACCTACCGATCGTACGCCACCTGTGTATTGAGCAGTCGATTTATCAACGGAATCTGCTCCTTTGCCTCTGATACTCTCCGTATTCCAGATCGGTTCCTCCGAAAGGAAATACTTTTCAACCTCTTTGACCAGATCGTCGTGATTGACACCCACTCCTGCAACGACCATCCGGTCGGGCGTGTGGTGATTTCGCAGATAGTTCAGTAGAACGTTGCGGTCGATTGCTTCCAAGTTCTTTTCCGGACAGATTTTCGGTAGGCCCAAGGTATTTTGCCGGTACGCCGCCTTAAGAAAGTGTTAGTATTATAAAGATTAGGACAAAAATAAGCAGCACCCTGTGCAATTTCCGAGATGTGTATTTTTTAAAAAGAATGATAGCGGCGAAGAACTACTCGAGTTTTATTTGGCATTCTAGCTTCTTAGTAATACTTACAGCATGGATCATGTCCATCAGAATCGGTTCCTGCTCCGGTCGCATGCCCAGCGATTCCAGTTCAAATTGCACAGCCTGCTTGGCCAAATTGACCTCTTCGTCGGGAAACTTGGGTCGCAGAACTACATCGGCCAGCAAGCGAGTTACCGATGTTATTCCCCGACTGTCGGCACTGGCAGCGTAGATAAATGTATCGCGAGAACTCTGGCAATCGCAAATTCCACCGTGACGTTCGAGTTCCTTGAGAATTGTATCCTTGTTGGGAAAGCTGACAGTGGACTGCAGAAAATGGAATTAAAAAATGCTACCACGTATGGATGTATGAAAAGGTTACGACTTACTTGGAACGCCAACTTTTCCAGAAAATGGGAGACACCACTCGGATATGCTACTTCGTACCGTGGACCGGAATCAATGACGACTGAGGACAACCAAACGGTCAATCTAAGGAAACTAAATTTCAAGCGAGATGGGAACTACCTCCGATTGTGCAGAACTGGCCGAAACGTTTTTCCGAGGCCACTCGGATTCCATTCGAGAGTGTGGTCACCTGCGTTACATTGTCCTCCGGCCGGGCTATGGCATAGCTGACTTCCGGAAGATTGGCTAACGGCTCCGACAGCGGCGGCAGTGGAGTAACTACATCCTTCGATGGCACGTTTACTGTCGATCCGCCTTTACTGGCACTGCCAGTATTTACCTCGTTACCGCTGGGCTTTGTGCTTGTCGTGAAATTTCGCAATAATTTGCAATCGCTGGAAAGAAAACCCGGAGTAAAACGGGAGGTAGGTTAGGTTATGACCGGCGCAAAAAATGTTGACGCATTAAAATCTACCCACCTTTTATGAGCACTGCGTAAGTGCCGCGCTATGTTATATAGGCGGAGCACCATTTTCGGATCCTTATTAACTTAATTTTCAGCAATTTTCAACGATTCTACCGGTACAATGTCGCCACTTTTTATTCCCGAAAACCGAAGACAAAAACAAAATTCTCTTGACGGCAACGATACTTGTGCTACCTAGAGTGCTATAATTGTACTCAAGTACCAGTTGAAAGCTGTCAAAACAAACTTCGTACTGCGGCGCTAATTTTTCAAAATCTCTTCTTTATTTATATTTTTCTTTCTAGATCAATTTACTTGATTGAAATTTACCATAATAACATTTGATGGATTAATAATAATGTTTATATTTTTTTCGAGAAATATATACGTTTTATACACGAAGTAAATTAAAAAGTTTTGAGATATCACTTCAAGCTGTCAAAAAAAAATGCAATTCGGAATGAAGTGTTTTGTTTTCGGTATATTGTTGATTTGTTCGTTTTTTAGAACGGCAAATGTCCAGATCGTTTCGCAAGAATCGAATGGCTATGAAAATGCGGGTAAGATGGTCCATGCCAGCATTAAAATGTCGTTGGAAAAGGGAGGCTTTCACAGGTCAGTACTAGTGTCTACTGCGGAGTGAATAAAATAATTTGAATATTATTATGTGTTTCTAGGGAGATCAGTTACGTTGTCGACTTTGCACAGCAATATGATCATTGTGATTTCACCTTGGAACAAGAATTACCGGCAGCCGTCTATGTGGACACCGCACAGCTGAGTGAGTGGGTCCGGCACACATATGTAAGTTTTTGGGATTTTCTGTAATAAATGGAATGGCTCGGTCTGCTTGGTGCACGTTTTTATTACTTCCTTCGCCTTAAGTTTCCTCTATTTATGAAGTTCGCTTTACCTACGTGATTAGGTTCTTAGAAATTATAAGTAGATCGCATCATTTTCCTATTAGTCGTTCTAAGCAAAGCCCCAACGGAAGACAAGAATGATGCGACCAAGGATGAGTTATATAGTCACCTTGAAACAACTTACGACTCACGTCAATATCATATTAGGTGACTTCAAAGCGAAGGTTGGGAAGGAGGAGATACAAAGAGGAACTATCGGAGGGCTCCGACTCCACAACATTTTCAATGGCATCGGAGCATTCACAAAAGAGGTTATGGCGTCACCCGATTTACAGGGTGGGCCAAATACAAGTTTCTTTTTAAAAATGCAATAAAATGAACAAAATTAAATTTTTTTCCAAGTATTATGACTTCATTAGTAAGAGCAAACATTCCCATTAATGATGGAACACAACTTCGTTCAAGTGGCTGCCTCGGCTGGCTTCGCACTCCGTCACTCCAATTTTCCAAGACTATGTCGATGGTTTTGGGCTGTAGCTCACGGATTGCTTGGATGATATTGGCCTTAAGTGCTAGAATCGTTTCTGGATTGTTGGCATAACATCGGTCCTTCACGATTCCCCAAGACATTTTGGCGAAATATTCTTTCACCACGAAATGCCAATAGAGCAGCTATGGCTCTCCATCAAAAATGGTATTAAGTCTGTTGCAGAGGAGGTTATAGGCCACCAGACCCGGCGAAAGAAGAATATTTGGTACGATGATGAATGCGGAGATGCAATAGACAAAAAGAATGCAGCTTACATATAATTTACTGAACGACCATCCGGAGCCCAGAAAGACATATGTATTTCACGAGCTTAGACGATTTACGGACACAACTTGCAGAATAAGGAAGTATCTCAATAAACTATGCAAAATGTTTGAAGATTTTAAATACAACAACACGAGAGTGGCTTACGCTTTAGTTAAAAAGCCGAAACGATGATCTCAACCGAAAACGATCTTTTGTAAGGACACAGCAGGATATAATTGGCGACACAGACGGGATAAAAACGAGATGGGGTCAATATTTGCATCAGTCGCTTAACCCGAATTCATAATTGACTACTGTACTGTACCTGCTGACGAAGAAAATATAATGTGCCTCCCAACAGTAGAATTAAAGATGCCCTTAAAAACTTAAAAAAACAACAAGGCGCCGGGCATAGGCGACCTACCAACGGAACTTTTGAAGAGTGGTGGTGACTGCGTAACTAGGAAAACTCACTTTATTGTGTTTCAAATCTGTACACATGAAACACCTGATGATTGGCGATATACAAAAAGGGCGACAAACTCTGCTGCGAAAACTATAGAGTGATTTCATTGCTGTGCACATCTTATAAAATCCTGTCAAAGATCATAGTCTCGGGTTAAACCATATGTCGAAAACAGGGTGGATTCAAAATCGGACGATCAGCTACGGTTCAAATATTCACAGTGAAACATGTGCTAGAAAAATGCTGGATATATAACATCGACATGCACCAGGTATTCGTAGACTAGCAAGCATTCGACAGTAGCGATAAGACTACTGTACAACATAATGCAGGAATTAGAAATACCAGCGAAACTCGTCGGACTGACAAGGCTTACAATGATGAACTCAACATGCCAAGTAAGGATCCAGAATGACATGATAATAAGCTTCAAAACACTCTCTAGGCTAAAGCAAGGAGATGGCCTTGCACCTACACATTTTAATCTGGTTTTGGAATATGTCGTAAGAAATCTCCCAGTTGACACCAGAGTGACGTTAATATTCAAAACATCGTAGATAGTAGCACGAGAAGTAGGGCTACGATTAAACGAAAATAAAACGAAAGTTATGTTGAAATCACTAAGGAACACGCCAGTCAGACAAAATATAACGGTAGCAGACTATAACATAGAAAACGTGGACAATTTAATATATTTATCTAGTAGCCAATCTCTCCAAAGACGGCAATGAAATCAACGGAATCAAAAGACGCATAATGGTACCAAACAAGACATACTACTCTGTACTTCCAATAATAAAATGTAAAGACGTGCATAGAAAAACGAAGCTGCGAACCTACAAAACTATAATAAGACCTGCACTCTGCTATGGAGGTGAAACGTGGACCTTAACACAGGCATAAAAAAAATGGTTAATGCCTTCACGAGGAAGGTATTATGACGAATCATCGGACTGGTGAGAGAACAAGGGGCATGGCGAATTCGATACAATATACCATATTTTGAGGACCTAGAAGTCTCTACTCTCATCAACTACGAAAGCTACAGTGGGCTAGCTATGTATAGCGATTGGAGGACAGAAGAGTATACGAAAAAGAAAGGCGGAAGGAAAAGGGCCAGTCTGAAAACCAATAAAACGCTAGGAGGATTCAATCGACGAAGACAGTAAACCGCTTTTTAAATTTTCGATATGGGGGACTGGGCAAAGAAAATTGGAGACGAAGTACACAGGAAGCGAAAGGCGGAAGCCCCAGCTATAGCGCCATAGATGATGATGAAGTTTTTTTTTTAAGTTCTGCTTCAAACAAAATAAAATATTTTCTGTTTCAAGTTTTTAAAATTTTAGTTTGGTAACGAACTTTCCATTACTTTCATTTAAGTTTGTGTAGCATGTATCTTATAACACTACTGAAATTTCCAGTTAAACATAAGCTATCCTAGTTTTGTGGATATTGAACGGCCAACGGAGAAATCAAAACCAATTGTTATTCTTCTTCATTCGCGGATAAGTCGAAAACAGTTTTGGGTTCCAATCCATTATCGATACCATGCGCCAGGATATCACAAGTAAGAATTTCAATTATGCTACACCGTTCCATTCTAATTTGATATCGCTTCTAGATTCATCAGGGTGAAAATCAACAGTCCCAACCTCTACATGTATTGTCCTAGTTTCGCTGCAGCAAATACTAGAAAAAATACCAACACAAAATGTTTCAACGAATCTGACGCTTTATTACATAAATGTGATTGGAAACTAATAGAATTAGTCGAGATCAACGGACATCCATTGAAAGCTCACATCCCGGTAGGCGATAAGACACTCGCGCCTTTCTTTTCCTGCCTTACAATTGTCGTCAGCTGGGCTGGTTGCTTTACCGCTGTCTATACCATTAATCGAAAAATGAATAGTGTTTCCAAAAAATTAATATAAATTTTAATGTTGAGATTATTTCGAAAATATTTACAAAGTGCTGTTCATTCTGTTTTTGTTGCCGTCTATCATGTAGCTCGGTCCGCTTACAACTCGCTCGAGTTCCACTATTGCATCGTAGCCTTGTCACAAATATTTAATTGCATACTGAATAAAACCAAGCCATGAAGAATACAATTCACCACTTCGCCGAGTCTTTCTGTGTATGGATTAAAAATATTTTCAACAAATTGTGAGCAAAGTAAGAAAGAAACAACCTTCGGTCTCTTTAACTACGGCATCCTGGTACAATTGGTGCAAAAATCGACAAATCCATTTGTTATAATCATCACAGTTCCGACAAAATTCGGTGATAAGTCCATGTGGTTTACCATGTAGCCAACGTTCGATGGTGCAATATTAAATGTGTAGCCCAACATGATCAAACTCATCATCGATCCTATTGCGCGATAGAATTGAAGATTTTTTGACTCGATTCCGTCGAAGTGCTTCCGCCATTTATCAAGGTGATTGTTAAACTAAATACCCACACGACGAAATAGGGAAATGCGGCAATCAGTCCAGTCGAACTGAGATCTACTTTGCTGTAAATAAAAAAAATCAATATCGATTAAGTCAAATTATTTTGATAGTCTTTAGAAATACTTGCGAGACAATTTCGCGATTAAAGGAGCTTTTTCGTCGTCTATCGCATGCTAAATTTGGACTTGAATTGATTGCTAGCTCGATTAGTTCATGTTAGTTTCAATCGCGAGCTAAGTGATAATTGTTACGAATGAGTCTCGAAGTGATACATTTGCAAAATTAATAAAATAAATGATGAAAACATAAATAGCAAGTTAATATCTAACGGTTTGGTTATCTATTAATGCGACACGATCTTGGAAAATTTCCTTAATTAGATGACTATGATTTCAGATTTATAATTTAATTATTTATTTACGCTCGGCGCTTTGTCGCCGCGCAACTTTTTTATTACTAGGGAGATCTTCAGACGGTATCTATAACAGGTAGTTTATCATTTGTGTGGTTATGCTATATGCAGAATACCATTCAGTGTAATTTTGCGCTGACAAGGAATACATCAATCGGAAATTGTCAATTAAATTAATCAAAACAGAATGAAGACGACTTCTGTCCTTATAAATGTCATATATAATCGCCGTTTAACCTTTCGTTATCCTGATATTTCTCTGGCCGGGGTATAAAAACACATAAGTCAACTTTTACAATTTTTCAGAATAGAAGGAAATAGTTTTGGTATAGTGCATACAATTTATGTTTTTTCATTTCCTCTCTTTTTTCCTTTCTTTTTGTTCTAAATGGGTTTTAGGTCTCTTATGTTGTTAAAGCCAAAACAAAATTAAACTAGTTTTGACTTATATGTACTGCAATAATCCCCGGCCAGAGATTTAATCATCATCATCAATGGCCTGTATGCTGCCCCCCAAAATTTCTCGGTCCAATGATCGTTGAAATCGGAAGCGATTTGCAGTCTTCGTCGATTGAATCCTCGTCAATAATTTCTTGGTTTTCCGACTGGCCTTTTTCCTTCCGCCTTTCCTTTTTGCACACATTTTGGTATTCTTCTGTCCCCCATTCGTTGTACGTGTGACTAGCCCACTGTAGTTTTCGAAGTTTGATGAGAGTAGAGATTTCTGGGTCCTCAAAAATGGTATACAATTCCTGATTGTATCGAATTCTCCATTCGCCTTGTTCTCTCACCAATCCGAGGATTCGTCGTAATACCTTCCTCTTGAAGGCATTAACCATTTATGCCAATGCCTGATTAACGTCCACGTTTCACTGCCATAGCAGAGTACAGTTTTTATTATGGTTTTTGTAGATTCGCAGCTTTGTTTTTCTATGCACGTCTTTACATTTTATTATTGGAAATACAGAGTAGTATGTCTTGTTTGGTACCATTATGCGTCTTTTGATTTCGTTGATTTAATTGCCGTTTTTGGATAGATTGGCTCCTAAGTATATGAAGTTGTCCACGTTTTCTATGTTATAGTCTGCTATTGTAAGATTTTGTCTGATTGGCGTGTTTCTTCGTGATTGCAACAGAATTTCGTTTTGTTTTCATTTATGTGTAACCCTACTGATATCGACTATCGATCCTTATTTTTAGAACTAAAAAAAGGATAAAAGAGCAATGATTGTAAGAAAAATTTAATAAAAATCACAAAAATAAACGAATGGCAAGTTTGGGAATTATAAATTTATTTGACCATAAAAAGAAAATAAAAAAATCCCATTGCAATTTAAAAAATCATTAATTAATTAATTAAAAAAATTTTAATTAAAAAAAATTTGTTGTGATACCTAGGTATCAACTCTTCTCCACCTTATTTGCTAAAGATTGATTCATAATCTCTATCAGTATTTAACTACCTTATTAAAATTTGACTCTTCGAATTACGAATGGATTAGCGCGGCAGTAATTCCACTAGATAGTTAAAGTTAGCCATTTTATTGTAATAATTAATTTTATTGCGAGCATAAAAAAATCAAACTCCCTTAATCAAATAACTATCAGTATTGTTTTTCCATTTTGAAGCGGTAGTTTAAGAATATACATATGTATTTTCTAAGTTTGAATTGACAGAGCTCTATGAATTTTAATTTTTATTACGTTTGGCTGGTTGCAGTTCATTTTGTTCATGTAAATCCAATACTCGCGAATGGATTTCTTTTCCCATTTTTACAGCTTCGCTTGGCACGTAATTTCACTCCACAAATTTTGAATGCAACTACTAAACTGAGACAACTGAACTGAAATAAGTCGGTCTATAGTTATATCTAAATATGAATTGGAAATAAAAGTTCTTCTTTAAAATGGAAGCATTTATACATATTTTTCAAAATCAGCATTTTACATTTTTTTATCACAAAAATCGTGCCATTTACTTAACTCTATGGAATGAATTTCTTACAGAATGTACTGGACATTTATTTTAGTACATGTTACTAAATGAAAAGAAAATTCATGGATATCTCCTTAAAAAAAATACATCACATCGTCATAGTGTAATAAATTGAGCGAGTTCAAGTTAAATATAGATCAATTCAGTCATAACGTTCAGAGCTCTGGACATCCACAGGCTCTACGGCTGCGTTAATACTTTCCCAAATTGGTGAGTCGTTCCATGGTTGTACTTCAGTTTGGCCAAATGTTATAAAAAGTAGATTTCCTATAAAATAAACGCTTGCCATCATAAAGAAAACCGTTCGCCATAAAATTGGATTCGTCTGAAATATTTTATTAACCATTATTTTTTTAAGTTTTTTTTATTTAGCTAAATCACGAAAAAATTACCTCATCATAGACAATAGCGCCAACTGTTAATGGTGCAATTATACTCATAACATTTGCCGCACAATTTGTTATTCCCATTAGTGTACCGGCATGATTCGGTGCCAAATCGATATGATTCACATGGAATCCTAGATAAGTGGCAGCACTTACCCCGACAGCTAACGTTAGCAACGCAATAGCAAGTTTCGATTGATCTTGGTTTACGTATCCTAGACCAATAAGTGCAATCATCGGAATCCAATGACCGATAGTATTGAAAAGCTTTCGATTCACCGACAACGGGACGTAGTTACCTTTCGCAAGAAAATCTGCCATTAAACTGAATGGCACGCTCATAATGCACATCACAAGGTATGGCAAAGATGATAGCAATGCATTACTATTAATATCTTCGTGTAGAATGTTTTTCATGTATGTCGGCATTTCGGTGAGCAGCGTCCAGAAGCCCCAGTTGTGGGCACAATGTACAATCAGGAGCGATATGAATGGTAGCGATGTTAAAATTTGCAACCAGGGTGTTACATGAACTCGCCGAACAT
The DNA here is from genome assembly GCA_963669355.1 of Chorisops tibialis. Classification (NCBI taxonomy): domain Eukaryota; kingdom Metazoa; phylum Arthropoda; class Insecta; order Diptera; family Stratiomyidae; genus Chorisops; species Chorisops tibialis. The sequence goes on along the minus strand of OY770262.1, from coordinate 202,051,989 downwards.
TCGTATCTGTATCACCCAACGATGTCTCGATGTAGTTGAGTTCGTCGGCTGAAATTGTCGGATGCCGAGAGGGAGTACTTGCACCAAACATAAGCCATAAGATCGACCAGATAATTCCACCTAGCCCGGATATATAAAAAATGCAAGGCCAGCCGAGTGACGACGATGCAATAATACCGCTTGCTGCCATCATTATTACAGTACCGAATTGACTGCCAGCGTAGCAATAAGCACTTAAACGTCCTCGTTCTTCCGGTGGAGCCCATTTCGAGAGGAGAGTGTGTGCAGATGGAAAAATAACCCCTTGACAAAAACCCTCGACTACACGAAGTGCACAAACTAGACGCCAGCCTCCAAACGAAGCAAATGCCGGCGTTAATATAGTAAGAAACGAACATGCGAAGATTCCGGTGAAGAGGAGAAATTTCGCTCCAAAATGTTGAGCCAGTTGACCACCTGGAATCTGTGTGATGATGTAACCCCAAAAGAAACTACTTAATATAATCGATTTCGTATGTTCGTCCCAATCGAAGACCTGAAAATGTGCAGAAAAAGTTTGTAGAAATGTTCATTTTTGATATCGATATAAATTTACTTTTAATGTATTCAGGGAGATGATTTAGAAAAAGGAAAATATAGAAGAAGCCGTTTCGAGATAAGAGTAAAACTATCTTGCTCCCATTTCATGATTCCAACCAATGTACGAGTATACAAGAAAATTATGTTTTGTTCACAAACTCAATTTTTCTGTTCTTAACCATTTAACCTACACCCGAGACGTTTTGCATATATTTTATTTAATTCACCATAGGCTGGATCTACAGGGTGTTTGGTACTCCGTGTGCCACCTTGTAAGGGGTTATTCCTAGATATATTTTGAGAAAAAAATTGTTCTACGGAGATGGTCAATTTTCAATATCCGCGGAGATACAGAGTGATCAAGAAAAGGGTTTCGGACCTGTACCCTCACTCACTAAAAACGCTATATCTTGAAAACTAATAATCATAATTCAAAGTGTTATAGCTTGTTTTTTAGGGAATCGAATTATCTTTCATTTGGTGTAGTCCGCATTGTAATTGTACCCAATCCTGAGGTATTCGCTTCAGAACACAAATTTTTGATACTTTGACCCTCAAAATTCTGCGATCAATGTAGTTTTTCTCAAAAAAACGCATTATAAAAATGTCATTTTAATGTTGTTTTTTTATGTGCTATATTATTGCCTACAAAAGATGTATCCACTTGCATTGCATAAGTTTCATAGTTTAGCAAAAACTATCATTCCAATAATTTAGCAATTTTATCAAAAAAAACAAGAATATGTTGAACACTCTCCTCTTGAACTAAAAGAACTTAAGAATGGTTTTTATGGTTTATTTCAAATTTCCTTAATTTTACAATAAATGTTCAAAATGGCCACCTTTATTTTGAATGCACGCTAAAGCTCGTTTTGCCAGTGTTGTCTTTGTGTTCATACTCCTCAACTGCTGCCTTACTTCTGTTGCTGCCGCATCGATTCTGGTGGTTACATCCTGCAACGTTACTACTTCCCTTGCGTAGACAAGGTCCTTCATCCGTCCCCATACAAAGAAATCCATAATAATTAAATCAGGAGATCTTGCAGGCCAGTGTATCGGTCCATTTCTACCGATCCAGCGATTGCTATAATTGGAATTTAACCAATCTGTGATTTGTCGGCCGTAATGAGCTGGAGCACCATCGTGTTGGTAAAACATGGAAGCCAATCGTTGCAGTGGCATATCATCCAATAACTCCTGTAGATCATTTGTTAAAAAATGCAAGTAATTGGAACTAATGTAGGCGGAAGCCTAATAGGACCAATGAAATCGTCACCAATCACACCTGCCCATAAATTGACACTGAATCTGTGCTGAAATGATGCCTCTCTTCTTGTATGTGGATTGTTCTCAGCCCAGGTGTGTAAGTTGTGGAAGTTTGTAGTACCGTCCCTGGTGAATAGGGACTCATCCGTCCAAAGAATGTTGTTCATAAAATTTTCGTCACTTAGTTGTCGTTCAAGGAGCCAATTGCAAAACTCCATCCTTTTGGGCAAATCAATGGGTAACAGCTCCTGCACTGGTGTGTGGTGGTAGGGATGCAAACGCTCTGCTTTTAGGACACTCCAAACTTTCCACGTAGAGACGTTTAACTGCAATGCCAAGCGTCGGATACTGATTGATGGATCATTTTGAACTGCATGTAGTATTCCTTCATCGGTTGGAACAGCGATTATCGGCGCAGGATTTGCATTTTCTCTGCTTGTCCTAACGCTGCCTGTTTCCCGAATCCTTATGTAAACGTCTTGGAATACTCTCCTGTGAGGTATCCGACGATTAGGAAATCTCTGATGATACAAAGATCGCGCCGCTTGTGTATTTCCCTGACACTCCCCATAAATGAAAATGATGTCTGCATATTCTTCATTCATGTACTCAGGCATTTCGAAATTATTTTTTAAATTTTAGTAACACCTTGTACTTTTAACAATGTAACTAAAACTGATAAAAATATGAAGTAAGATTTGCTTTTATACGCTTTTTATTTTGTTAGGTACCCCATTAAAAAAGGCAAAGTGCTGCACCTAGTTGTGTTGAAACTCATTTTAATTTAATTCATTTCCTCGATAATTTAAATACTAATTAAAGGACATTCCTCGATAATTTAAATAGCAATTAAAGGACAATAAGAATATTTCAGTTTAACAACATTTCAGGCAGCTTTTTTAGAACGAGGGTTGCTTTATGGCATATTTTATTTTTAGGCGATATGTATTTTCGCTTATTACCTGGAAAACGGGAAAACCTAAGTCATAAGTATGTGTGCATCATTTGTAGGCAATAATATGGCACATAAAAAACAACATTAAAATGACATTTTTATAATGCGTTTTTTTGAGAAAAACCACATTGATCCCAGAATTTTGAGGGTCAAAGTATCAAAAATCTGTGTTCTGAGGCAAATACCTCAAGGATTGGGTACAGTTACAATGTGGACTATTACACTAAATGAAAGGTAATTTGATTCCCTAAAAAACAAGCTATAACACTTTGGATTGTGATTTTTAGTTTTCAAGATATAGCGTTTTGAGTGAACAAAGCAAGACAGCATTGAAAAAAAATTTTGAAACAGAATTAATTGAAAACAAAATCAACTTTGCCATTGAACATTTGTAAACAAATAATTTATTACTTTAAAAATATAGAAAAAAACATTAGTACTTAAGTTTTGATTCTCATTTATGTAAACATTTAAAACAAATCTGATACTGAGTAGTGTTGTAAGCATACTGGCTCAGGACATTCCATGCGTTCAAACCTTGTTTTTCTTTGCAATTTGTCATTGGCCCAACAAATTGCACTTCTTGATAGTTTTAGCAGCAGCGCTAAAGCGTACAGGTCTAGTCAGACCTGTGGGATAGCAGTAAGCACAAAAGTTTTAAAATTATCGAAAATAAAAAATTAAAAACCAATATTGAGTTTATATTATATACTTGTATTCTAAACAGTTTCGTTGAGGATAACATGAATTGGCAAGTCTTCACATGCTGCAGGTTTTTTTATTATACGCAACTGAACAATTCAATAGGTCTGGCCAGACCAAGACAGAAGGGTTAATAAAATCCATTTATCTTTGTAGGTATTGAAAATGCCCGCACAGGCGGTGCAGAGGGAACCAATTCAAAACAACGCTAATCACTTAGCTGTATTTAATTCAAGATAAGGAAACAGTATTCAAGAGCTCTGTTCCATTCTACGGATTGAACAAAACTATATTAGCTCAAAGGACAGACATATTTAGCTAATAACTTAGGTTGGGGTCGAATTAGAGTGCTACTTTTCGACTAAAACAGTATCCTAAGCACTAATGATTACCTCTTTCGTTGCATTGCGATCAGTCATAGCAACGATTGCAACGGACAAGTTCACACGCATCGCGTACGCCACAGTAAGACAGCAAAACAACAAAAAACATTGCAAGTGTCGTATACCAAGAATCACACCTGCAAAAATAGTTACGTAAAAATTAGATTATGTGTTTGAACAATTGAACAAAACGGAGGATGATACTATAAAAGCTATTCGCCTGAAATTTGGAATATATTACTTTCATAATATTATCAATCTACCGTATAAAAATTATGCGTGTCCTCCCCCTCCTTCTACCAATTTTTCACCGAGCCTGCGCTTTGCCGGTCGTGCAATTTTTCACCGTTGTTAAATCATACCCGCCGTACCTTGAGTTTCTTGTCCTATCGGCTCATAATTGCCTCGCCTACAATTCCAGCACCGACCGCAGCAAGAAAACATCGTTTTTGACACTATTTTACTATAAACAAACTAAAAACCTATCAACAAAAATAAAAACACCCTCTTTTTCCAGCAACACTCAAACGTACTACATATACTGACAGTCGAATGGCTCAATCAGCTGTTCTTTGTTAGAAGTTCTCTCACGAATAAGTTCAATCTAAAACGGCCCACTCACCAACAACCCGTCAAGGTCATTGACTGCAAAAAATAATTATTAACACAGTGCAACAGCCAAATCAACAAGAATGCTACTTTTGAGTTCTTTTTCACGAAACTTTTTCACGAAGATCATACCCCACCTTCCGATTATCATTTGTTCTGGTCTTTACAACATTTTTTAGACGGTAAAAGGTTTAATTCAAATGAGGAGGTTAAAACACTTGGATCAGTTTTTTGCCAGCAAAGAACAAAAATTTTATGAGCGTGGAATCATACTACTGCCAGAAAGATGGCAAAGGGTCTTGGATCAGACTGTACAATATTTAATTGAATAAAATATTAATTCACTATGAGAAAATCGTCTTTTATTTTTATAAAAAAAACGAAATTACATAAAACATAAAATTCAAATTATTAGCTCTCATAGTTACCAGCGAAATTTGATTACTGTAAATTTTTCAAAGTATGTAATTATGTGTGGGAGGAGAGCTCTCGAACTTGACCTTGTTTTTCCGTCAAAATGACGTGTGCGAAATTTGAACTTTCTGGCTCAACGTGTTGTCAACTTCTGATCAGTGGAACTTGTGGAACCAATATGAAATTGTCAAATTCACAGCGAAACGACAAGATAGAAAATTGACGTTAAAGTCAAAATCATTCGCTAAATTCTCTATTTTCTTTAAATGGTCTTCAGATATGAACATAAAAATGTGCACCGTTTTAACAATCCATGGAATTTTTTAAGAATAGCTTTATATTTTGCACGAAAGGGGGTAGTTGTAGGATGAGGTTTTACCAATTCCTGCAACTATCTTTGGAGAATAGCGACTCCACGGACCTGAGCTAACTATCCCCCTGTGGGATGGGTGGGATGGGTAGAATTCACCCACAGCCAGTCCTGCTTGCCCTAAAAATGGCAAATGGGCACTCACTGGATCATGGGCTTATCACCCGTGATCTTAAGACCTAACTGGTACGAGAAACGGATACAGCGCCTCGGATACGGACTGATTCTACGGTAACGACTTTTGGCATTCGAAAACGGACTATGACTGGCTTCTGGAACGTTCGAACATTGAATGACGGGGGAAGAGCTGGGGTTACTCGGTCCTTGCACCGCCAATCAGTGATCGACCGTGAAATGGAGCACTATATCATCAAATCTTGGGCTTGAGCGAGGTCAGGTGGACAGGATCAGAAGAAAAACGAACCCCTAGCGGAAGCACTATTCTGTACATTGGCCCTGAAAGTGAAGCCGAAAATGGCGTGGGCTTCGTCCTTACACCGAGAGCGAGAAACAGTATCATTAGCTGGGAGCCAATCTCGGATAGGATTTTCGTCGTCAGGCTTAGCACCAGTGTCAAAAACATCACAATTCTGCAGTGCTACGCACCAACTAATACCGCAAAATCTGGTGACAAAGAGGAGTCTTAAGTAACTGAGTGCCACCTTCGAACATGTTCCAAGAGGGGATATTACTATCATCTCAGGAGATATGAACGCCCAGGTTGAATCAGACAACACTGGACTAGAACACGTCATGATGATCCGTGGGTCGACGCGTCACGACCTTGGTTTAAGAGACCCGAAAATGGCGAATTATTTTTGAAGTTTTGTAGTACTCGGCAAATGGTCATCGGAGGGACCCTTTTTCCACACAAGAGTCATCACAAAACATCTTGGGTTTCCCCTGATGGTGTTACTCAGAACCAGATCGACCATTTGGCTATAAGTCGCCGATGGAGAAAATGTCTCCTCGAAGTGCGAGCGAAGCGTGGGGAGCGATCACCACTTGATGGTTGCCTGCTTGAGATTGTGTACAGCAGCTATCAGACGACCACAAATTCTTCAAACGAAGCACAAGCTTAATGTGGATAAACTCAGAGATCCCAACAAAAAACGCGAATACTCAACTATTCTACGCGAAAAGCCATCCACTGTTATGTTCCGGAGGCCTAGTAGAGAATTATTTTGACCCAAAAGCCAAATAATTCTGAAAGGAAAATAAGGTTCAGGATCGATAGGGCTGAGATACACCTACATCCATCTCAGTGACAATCTGAGTGCTGGTGCGACGCGCTAGCTGATGCCGGGTCTAGCTGCGGTATGCGTGTGGGGGGATTCGCTGCACTAGAAGGTCATGAAACCCAAGTGGCCTGTCATAACAAAAAAATCGCGAGTAGTGAGCTCGCCGCGTCGACTTATCCAAGTCGGAAGGACAACGAAAAGAAAGAAAAGGGGCTGCAACTGGTCACGAATATTGATTCGACCAGATGCTTCGACGACGGCGTCAGATGGTTTGACGCCAACCTGCCCACCCAACCTTAGCCATACATCTTCCGCTAAGTCTTCTTTGCATGGCCCCAAGAGAGAGGAGGAGGATGCGTGGAGGTTAGAGAAGGCTCATTCAATGACAACTAGTTATCCATTTTCGTGGATTGCTTCTATTGTAATGTAAATTTTCTTTCTTTATTCAGAATTAAACAAACAAATTTTTCTTCTTATTCAAACAAAGATTAATTTTTTCCTCTTCATAATTCTTAACTATTTGTTCTTTTAAGTTTTCAGGTTTTTGTTTCTTTTTCCGAATACAAATCTAATAATCTTTCTTTCTAATTTATGCTTAATTTTCATACACAACTTGCTCGTGTTCAAAGTTAAATTACAGTCAACAAACGCCTGCAGAATTCTCTTTACTTTATTTCTAATTTTCTTATCCATTCAGCAGAAAATTCACCGCAAAAAAAAAAAAAAAAAGATATTAAGGTAAGCATCTAATAAATCTATGGAGAATATTACATGAAAAAAAAAACTAGCCTAAGGTCTTAAGTTAACAAAAAAAGTTATTTACCTTTATCATGGAAGAGTTTACGTGATAAGGAAATTATGACACCACCCATCACAATAACAGTTTTTTTTTTTTTGCCAGTGTCTAACCGTTAGTGAACAATCTGAATTCAATTTATTCTGTTTCGTATCTTCCCTTACATAATAATTCCATGAATGAATTACTTTAGTTTTGTTTTTCTTCTGGGTTTCGTTTCGGTCAAATATTAGAAAAAAGGAGGAAATTGCTATTTCTTGCACAGCTATTTACGAAGGATCAATTTCTTATTTATTGATTACAAATTGGTCTAAGTTGCTTAAGCCTTCAAATTCAATCTACCCTTAAATTAGGTATCAGCATTTTCTTTTCGTCCAATTTTCCTCCCTACTCCTATCTACATTCCTCGAATTAGGAGGCAAAAAAAAAATAAAAATACAGATCTATATTTTCACCCTCTCATAACCTGAAGGAATCGCGCTCCTCGAATCAAGGTGAGTCCTGCGCAATTACTCGAAGGATAAAAAAACTGTCTAATATAACAGGAACCATGACAGAAGAAAATTCAAAAATAATAATAATAAAAAAAATGACTTACAACTCAGGAATTACTCCGAACGAAAGCTGAACAGAAAAAAAACATACTAAAGGAAAATTAATATTAGAACTATTCCAACCGATGAGTGCTCGTAGTTCGGCGGCTCTTCGCTGTGTCGATTTGGGGCGAATCGATGACAACCACTCTTAATGTATTTCACGCCCTCACAGTCTTTGGAGTACGAGAACAACTGTCTACCATATGTCGTCGATGAGTACCATGCGAGTGGAGGTGCTTGTAAGTTTCTCATAAGAAAGCTTGCACTTCTTTCCCAGCTTCACGCTCTTGTCGAATGAAGGCCAGTTATCAAAAAAATTATTGCTTGGGCGTTCCGTCATCAGTAGGCTCCAATAACAGTACTGTTTCTTGAACACGATGCCTACACAAGATGTTTTCTGCGGATATCCCTTAATTCTTGGGGCTTTGGAGATAGCGAAACTCCAATAAGAAGAAATTAGGAAGCAGCTACACGATCACACGCAGTAAAGTCTCCTTCGCTCGGTTTTCGCCAATCACGATGCCTGCCCAGAGCAAATTCAGTGCCCAATTAAAGCAAAAAAAAACCGAATAAGATTTCAAAAAAAAATTTTCTAAAGAAACTTCTTAACAAGAAATACTTCTTTACAAAAAGTCAACTCGATTCCCGTTCCCCGGAAAATAACGCGAATTATTCCAAGTAATCACAGCAAAATGCACTGCCGAAGGGAAATTTTTTCTTGTTTCTTCGTTTCGCGATTGAAAGTGAGGTTACCTTTTCTTTAACTTCTGTCGCACAATATCACAGCTTCATTTTTGTGTTTTTTGTTATTCATAAAAAAAACTCGCGACGATTTTAGCGCAATATGTATGGACATGACATTCTTTTTATTTTATTTTTTTCCTCCCGAATTTTTATGGAAAATCGCGAAAAGACGTCTCGATGTTTCTTGGGGAAGTGTGGGCGCTTAACCTCAATTTTACACACACGTGATGGAGAAAATAAAGATGATTACCGAAAACTATTTATTGTTCGCGAGCGAGATTTGGAAAAAAAAATGCGCTCGTCGGCTACGCATGTCTCCTCTACGATTTTTAATTATTTTTCACGATTCAGCGCTGCCGGTGATGGTGCTGCTGCTGGTGTGCTCCGTTGCTATCTTTTCCTCAATCAAATCAAAAAAAAAGGATCGTCGTCGTTCGGTTTTCAAAAAAAAATTTTCTTTTCGTACAGCAGGGGCAGCAAGATGGCGGTAAATCACAGATTTTCGCAATTGATTTGGTTGTTGGTGTTGTTGTGGATTGCGTCATTCGATTCGATTTTCATCCCAAGTCCTTGCTTCATGCGAACTTTATTTTACCTGTTCGTTGTTGTTGTCGTTGGGCACTCGCGCATGAAAACGCACTTTGGGAGACTCTCGGGCTTTTCGAAGAAAAAAAAACACGATGCCACCGATTTTCTTCTTCGCTTTCTGGCGAGAAATCCACGAAACGTAAACTTAACACGTAACACCTCTTCACGTATTGCCTTCTTCTGCTTTTCTTTGAATCAAAGAATCGAGCGGTACTACCACGTTCTTTATACCGACGAGCCGTTTCTTTTCTTCCGTAGTAATTAAATGTTATACTCTCGTCAAGCCCGAGGGGAGAACTCGCCTTCAGTCTCATTGCCGGCCACGCGCTTCGTTGCTTTTTTCCGTTCCTCTTCTTTCTCCGCATGTACTACCTGAATCAAAAGACTGACGTATCTCCGCTTGTCTCTTATGAAGTTGGCTGCGGGTGATGATCCACGCGGAATCCACAGCTGACTGCTTCGATCTTCGTGGAGCGAAGTGTCAGATTCGAATATCGCGCGAATCGCTTTAAAAAAAATTCACCCGCAGGCCTTCAACCATAACAACACAGATCGGTCGCCGTTATCCCTTTTTGGGGTAACGCCGATCGAGCTGAAAATGGGTTGATAGTCTCATGCTCACGCTGAGTCAGCCGTCAGCAATGCATAAAACGAAAGGCGATCCGTTATGGTCGGATGTCCTTGGAATGGTAGATGCCCACACGTTTGCCTCCGAGATTTTCCAACTCGTATCGTGAGTTCCCCAGCACAGTCCTAAACCGGCACCGCAAGAATTTCTTAGCAAGCTTGGCGTTATAGTTTTGTGTGGCTGTGGACAGGGTGAAGTTTCTTCGGTACACTTCCTGTCCTTCTCTGTAAAGAGCTTTAGCCGTTCGCACGTTATAACGCCTGGTACTCTTCTCGTGTGCACTTTGGGTGTTGGCTTGGGCTAGGTCTCTCACGATCGAGATTCCTTCCCTAGGTCGAAGTTGCAAGTCTACATCACCTAGCGCTTTCAAACGATGCAACAGAGAGTAGTCTTTTCCGTGCGTCATCATATGAGTGCCAAACAAAACCTGATAGGGAGAGAACTTAGTGGCTTGATGGACTGAACTCCGAAGAGAACAGGCAATTTTGCTTAAGTTCTCATCCCATCGTGTCTGATCCTCAATGATGAACGCTCGGAGTCCCGCCAAAACAGATCGGTTGATGCATTCGCTTGAGGCGAATATTTTGGGGTGTATAGATGTTTAACTCCATACTTCAGAAGCATAGAGTTAAATGTCGCTGACTTGAACTGCGACCCGTTGTCGGATAGAATGGTCTCGGGGGTACCAAACGTATGGAACACCTCCCGCTCCAGGAACGTCGTGATTTCCGCTGCCGTAATTTTACGCAGGGGATGAAGGATGGGAAATTTGGACAGATGATCCAGGATGACAAGGATAGCAATTTTACCGCACTTGGTTGTAGGATATGGTCCAAGTACATCAATGTAAAGATGTTGGAAGGGTCTCTGCGTCTTGAAGGCCTCTCCCATTGCTGCTCTGAGTGGACGATTCGGGGACTTCGTTTCTTTACAAGTCTCACACGGAAGAACTCGTTCGCGGACTTGTGTAGTCATCCCGGGCCAATACAAGTACCGTCTGATGCGCTCTAGCGTTTTGGCGAACCCACCGTGAACCGTGGTATCCGCTTCATGGGCCTGAGCGATAACAGCAGACGTCAAGCTCGATGGGATCCAAAGCTTCCAGGCTCGGTCCTCCGCAACGTCGATCAGCGCATTTAATCCTTCCTCATATACGCGAGAGAGTGCGTCAGGAACTACGTTCAGGCTCCCACGACGGTGTTCAATCAGGAAGTCGCAGCCCTGAAGCTTGAGACTCCAGCGAGCCAAACGCCCGCTGAGATCCTTTTGGGACATCAACCATTTTAGGCTTGCATGGTCCGTGACAATCTTAAACGACGTCCCTTCCACGTACGCTTTAAACTTTTTCACGCTCAGTACCGCAGCATAGCATTCCTGTTCAGTAACACTATAGTTGCGCTGAGCGGAATTGAGCTTTTGGGACATGTATACAACAGGAGATTCCGACCCGTCGTCGTTCTCTTGGAAGAGTACACTTCCCACCCCAGACTTGCTTGCGTCGCATTGGATGGTAAATGATCTACCGAAATCTGGGTTAATTAGCACAGGTGCCCTTGTTAACATGGACTTCACAGACAGAAACGCTGCTTTGGCCTCTGGAGTCCATGTGAACTTGGCGCACTTTTTGAGCGTATTTGAAATTGGTGAGACAGCGGCAGCATAGTTGCAGATGAATCGTCGATACCAGCCTGCCATGCCAAGAAAGCGGCGAACTTGCCGTGCGGACTTGGGCGAAGGGTAATCGACGATGGCCGAGACTTTGTCGGGATCAGTCTTCAGGCCTCCATCTCCAACTATGTACCCAAGGTATTTCACCTCCTTCAGACAAAATTTGCTCTTTGCTACGTTTATTGTTAACCCTGCCTTCGACAGGCATGCGGCAACTTTTGCGAGCAAATCGAGATGAGAATTGAAATCCTCCGAGATTAACAACAAGTCGTCCAAGTAAACAAACACTTGGTCCTTCAATTCCGGTGGGATGACACAATCCATCAAACGGCACATACGTTGAGGTGCGTTGCACAAACCAAACGGCATTCGGGTAAAGTGATAGAGAGGTCTGCCAGGGATTGTGAATGCGGTCATTTCTCGGGACTTGGTTTCAAGAGGAATCTGCCAAAAGGCGTCTTTCAGGTCAAGTGAAGTTATGAAATTGGCTCGTGGCAACCTGCTTAGAATGCCATCGATGTGAGGTAAAGGATATGCATCTTTCACCGTCACCTCGTTGACCTTTCTCGAATCCAAACATAACCTCACTTTACCAGGTTTCCTCACCAATACGACCGGCGAACTCCACGCACTCTGGCTTACTTCAATCACTCCCATTTTCAGCATGCGATCGACCTCGCCATACATGAGGTTTTGAATCGCAGGTGATACCGGATAGTGGCGTTGCTTGATGGGTGTTGCATCTCCCACATCTATGACGTGTTCGAGAACGTTAGTCTTTCCTAGTCCTTGAACTTCGTATGACGGGAATTTCGACTCGGCGTTCTCAAGCCTTAAAACATCTGCTCTGCTTAAGGTGTGCGTGGTTTTAGTCTCACATTGTGGCGAAGTGGGTAGTTCTTCGACACAACTGATGATGCTTGGGGCCAGTTGGAAGGCCCGCCAGAAATCTACTCCAAGATATAAGTCTTGCGAGAGAGTAGGCACAATGTAGAGGGTGATTGGTTTTGAGACGTCACGAAATGTAATTTCAGTCGTCACACTACCGACCACTCTCTGTGAAGCTCCATCAGCTGTCTTCACTTCGCTACAAAGCGGCTTCCAATTCACTTGCGCGTTCTAGTGAATTGGATCCCAAGCAACTAATACTTGCACCGCTATCGAGTAGGCCCTTAAGCTTGACATTAAATATGCAGACCGTAGCATAGGGACGAATGTCGTAAGGTTCAGGTATAATTGAAGACACTAAGGCCTTCTTTCTCATCCGAACTTTACGCCAAAACTCGCGCAGACGTATAATTGCTTTCTTAGGTTTCTGGGAAGTGGAAGGTTGAAATTGGGAAGAAGATGAAATTTGCGAAATAAGAGGGGGAGTATTGAAAATTCTGTCCCTAGCCTCCATGTAATCTCGAAGCCGCAGGTGGTATGGCTTCCGAGGTACAGTTTTGGCGGGAATAGGTAATAAGGGATTGCGTAAAATGGTAATAGGGTTGGTTGAGTCTGGTGTAGGGGTCGGTCTTTTCAAGATCTCTACCTTTGGTGTAGTGGTAGAATCTCTACACGGATCGAACGAAGTCGGGTTTAATTGTGCGTCGGTGGAGGTGTTTGCGGGTTTTGAACAACCGGACGAAGGAGACCCGTGGCTCGTCTGTCCGAACTCCAGTTTCCCCGGACACAAGTCGGACATCGCGGTCTTAAAACCTCTTTCGCTCCGCAGCCGTAACAGAAGATGCGTTTGGGAGCTTCACCACAATGTCTGTAACCGTGACCAGGTTGATCGCAGTTCCAGCACACTAGAGAAGAAACCGCAGCAACTTCTGCTCGGGCTTTGGCATCGACATCCAAACTCGCGTCCGGTGAAACCAGAGGCCGGTCAATCTCCGTCACTCTCGCATTCGTTCCATATGTGTAAGGCGCTCTTACAGGAATAGAAGCAGAATAACTGGGCCGAGTGCTTTTGCGCACGTCCTCTATACGGCAAACTAATTGTCTCAGGTGGTCGAGTGACCAAACTTGCTGTAGACTCAACTGTTGTTGGTTAATCGCAGTTAGGTTTCCTCTCACCAGCTCAACAAACTCCATCTCGTTCATGGGGTTTGATAAGAGTGTTCTAAATTCCAGCATATCTTGCTCGAATGTCTGATAAGGTTCGCTCGGATTTTGACGTCTGGCCAGCATTTGCCGCCGAACATCCCAGTCGGACATTCTCTCTCCCCAGGTTTGTAAGAAGGCGTGTTTCAGAGCGGCCCAAGTAGGAACCTGATTTGACCGATGCCAAGTCCAGTACCATTTGTTGGGTCGGCCTTGCAACAAAAGATGAAAATGTCTGGCCAGGAAGTCGGTGTGGCTGCCTAGCTCAGACGTTGCGAAACATTCCGCTCGATATATTAGCTCTTCGGCTCGGAGTACTGAGTTGTCTCCATTATATTTCAATCCCCATGAACGGAGGGGACTGGTGGTTAGTCGTTGTCGGTAGGAAGTTGTTGTTTGTCGATAATTCCGTCTTGTAGCGGATGGATGTGGTTCACGCTGTTCCACGGAAGGTGGTATGAAACGAGGCCGTGTGGCTCGATCTGAGAGTTTATTAGATCGTGAAGGTGGCTCTTGCAGCTCACGAGATTGTTCCTCTCGCAGTATATTGCGTATGAGATGAGTTATCTTGTCAACTCCAGGATCCACTCTCAAACGATCTGTCAAAGTTCCATCTTGCCATCTAGGCCTAAAGTCATTCGCAATTAAATTATTTTGTTTCCTGCGATCACTTCCGATGGACGACCGGCCGCTAGCTGTTGATAGTCGCGTCTTGTCCTGTGGCACAGGCAGAGATGGATTTGGGTCTGGAACTACCGTTCCGCCCGGAGTGTAGAGAGCACGTCCACCCGTCTCCTGCGGAAAATCAAGATTTAACCCCAAGGGAGAAATTCCACTACTTCGAGGTTTTGGATCCAGAGCCCTGCTCATGCTTCTGGTTACTGGTCCAAAACGAACTGGCCCCCCCCTCACACCCCGAACAGACCAATAGTCCAAAGGTCCTATGTGGTTTTGGCATAGTGGACACGATTGTTTCTCGATCACCCACGTTTCTATGCATTTCTCATGAAAGTGGTGACCGCACTTGGTAATTATTTGATTCGTCGCCGTCACCTCTTCCATGCACACAGAACAGACTGGTTCTGACGTCCTTTCGGGTGTTCGAAATAAGCACATGTTCTTAGGATATCTATCGTCACCAGACTATCTCAAAGAAAAAAAAGGACGACTGAATTATAATAGGGCTAATTCTGCTATCAGTATTAGCTAAATGATTGTCAGGGAATAGTCCGTGGACGGTATATTTCGTAAATCAGTGAAGGTATCGTTGAAGTTCGAGCGAGAAAAAAAAACTAGGGAAATTTTAATTCCAGCCAGATTGGTGGAAGTAGCTGATACGGTAAATTTTTAATTTGTGTGTTATCAAATGTGCAGAGGAAATTTTGTATCCTATTTATGCCGTACAAGAAAAAAAATTTGAGAACATCAAAATTACTCGACGTTGATAGCAAAAAAGAATCAATCAAAATTAATCGACGCTGATAATAAAAAAAATCAATCAAAATTTATCGACGCTGATAATAAAAAAATCAAAATCTGAATATTAAAGAGCCTCCTCGTATCTCCACAAATCCTCTCCCCTCCCTTACAGGTGTCATCGAAACATCTAATCGCGTCAACACGCGACCAGGCGGAAAAGGATTCAGAAAATATTTAATTCGACCAAAAACTTCAAAAAAAAACTACGTTAAATTTTCAACAACATATTCAAGAAAAATCGCGAAATTAATCCAAATGACTAATTTATTTTAAAGGAAACGAAAGCTACTCTACATGGATAGGATTCAAGGAATAAAGGTACTTTCGGAAATTCCGTGAATGGACAGAAATGGGTACTTCATTCGCAGACATAAGTATTTTGCCCTCTGTCGGACAACTTGGCCGCCAAGACAAGCCAACCCACTCATGCCTACCAATGAAACACACACTCTGTTCCACTCATCTCTCGCTAGTTCAGGCGACGAAAATATCTCGGTTGTTGAAGAAATTCCCCCAAGGAACACCATTGGCGCCTCAAGGTTGCCAATGAGTTTTTCGTTGGGAAAATTTCATCCTCACCCGCGACACTTCCGCCTCCGTAACAAGCGAGCAGATTTCCAAAAGCTTTCTCGATGGACTATAGGTGCCGTGCAGGCTAAAACAACTGTCTCCGGCGACAGTCAGAGTCCTTTGATGTCACGCATTTCACTTGGAATTGTTCGGTCTCAAGTTTCGTGACATCACGCGTTCGGAAACACGCTCGTGAAGCTATCGAGGGCCCCACGTTGGGCGCCATTTTGTTATGTTCCGGAGGCCTAGGAGAGAATTATTTTGACCCGAAAGCCAAAATAATTCTGAAAGGAAAATAAGGTTCGGGATCGATAGGGCTGAGATACACCTACATCCATCTCAGTGACAATCTGAGTGCTGGTGCGACGCGCTAGCTGATGCCGGGTCTAGCTGCGGTATGCGTGTGGGGGGATTCGCTGCACTAGAAGGTCATGAAACCCAAGTGGCCTGTCATAACAAAAAAATCGCGAGTAGTGAGCTCGCCGCGTCGACTTATCCAAGTCGGAAGTACAACGAAAAGAAAGAAAAGGGGCTGCAACTGGTAACGAATATTGATTCGACCAGATGCTTCGACGACGGCGTCAGATGGTTTGACGCCAACCTGCCTACCCAACCTTAGCCATACATCTTCCGCTAAGTATTCTTTGCATGGCCCCAAGAGAGAGGAGGAGGATACGTGGAGGTTAGAGAAGGCTCATTCAATGAAAACTAGTTATCCATTTTCGTGGATTGCTTTTATTGTAGTGTAAATTTTCTTTCTTTATTCAGAATTAAACAAACAAATTTTTCTTCTTATTCAAACAAAGATTAATTTTTTCCTCTTCATAATTCTTAACTAGTTGTTCTTTTAAGTTTTCAGGTTTTTGTTTCTTTTTCCGAATACAAATCTTATAATCTTTCTTTCTAATTTATGCTTAATTTTCATACACAACTTGCTCGTGTTCAAAGTTAAATTACAGTCAACAAACGCCTGCAGAATTCTCTTTACTTTATTTCTAATTTTCTTATCCATTCAGCAGAAAATTTACCGCGAAAAAAAAAAAAAGATATTAAGGTAAGCATCTAATAAATCTATGGAGAATATTACATGAAAAAAAAACTAGCCTAAGGTCTTAAGTTAACAAAAAAAGTTATTTACCATGCAAGAGTTTACGTGATAAGGAAATTATGACACCACCCATCACAATTACAGTTTTTTTTTCCCAGTGTCTAACCGTTAGTGAACAATCTGAATTCAATTTATTCTGTTTCGTATCATCCCTTACATAATATTTCCATGAATGAATTACTTTAGTTTTTTTTTTCTTCTGGGTTTCGTTTCGGTCAAATATTAGGAAATTGCTATTTCTTGCACAGCTATTTACGAAGGAACAATTTCTTATTTATTGATTACAAATTGGTCTAAGTTGCTTAAACCTTCAAATTCAATCTACACTTAAATTAGGTATCAGCATTTTCTTTTCGTCCAATTTTCCTCCCTACTCCTATCTACATTCCTCAAATTAGGAGGCAAAAAAAATAAAAATATAGATCTATATTTTCACCCTCTCATAATCTGAAGGAATCGCGCTCCTCGAATCAAGGTGAGTCCTGCGCAATTACTCGAAGGATAAAAAAATTGTCCAATATAACAGGAACCATGACAGAAGAAAATTCAAAATAATAATAATAAAAAAAATGACTTACAACTCAGGAATTACTCCGAACGAAAGCTGAACAGAAAAAAAACATACTAAAGGAAAATTAATATTAGAACTATTCCAACCGATGAGTGCTCGTAGTTCGGCGGCTCTTCGCTGTGTCGATTTGGGGCGGATCGATGACAACCACTCTTAATGTATTTCACGCCCTCACAGTCGTTGGAGTACGAGAACAACTGTCTACCATATGTCGTCGATGAGTACCATGCGAGTGGAGGTGCTTGTAAGTTTCTCATAAGAAAGCTTGCACTTCTTTCCCAGCTTCACGCTCTTTTCGAATGAAGGCCAGTTATCAAAAAAATTATTGCTTGTGCGTTCCGTCATCAGTAGGCTCCAATAACAGTACTGTTTCTTGAACACGATGCCTATACAAGTTTTCTGCGGATATCCTTTAATTCTTGGGGCTTTGGAGATAGCGAAACTCCAATAAGAAGAAATTAGGAAGCAGCTACACGATCACACGCAGTAAAGTCTCCTTCGCTCGGTTTTCGCCAATCACGATGCCTGCCCAGAGCAAATTCAGTGCCCAATTAAAGCAAAAAAAAACCGGATAAGATTTCAAAAAAAAATTTTTAAAAGAAACTTCTTAACACGAAATACTTCTTTACAAAAAGTCAACTCGATTCCCATTCCCCGGAAAATAACGCGAATTATTCCAAGTAATCACAGCAAAATGCACTGCCGAAGGGAAATTTTTTCTTGTTTCTTCGTTTCGCGATTGAAAGTGAGGTTACCTTTTCTTTAACTTCTGTCACACAATATCACAGCTTCATTTTTGTGTTTTTTGTTATTCATAAAAAAACTCGCGACGATTTTAGTGCAATATGTATGGACATGACATTCTTTTTATTTAACTTTTTTCCTCCCGAATTTTTATGGAAAATCGCGAAAAGACGTCTCGATGTTTCTTGGGGATGTGTGGGCGCTTAACCTCAATTTTACACACACGTGATGGAGAAAATAAAGATGATTACCGAAAACTATTTATTGTTCGCGAGCGAGATTTGGAAAAAAAAAAATGCGCTCGTCGGCTACGCATGTCTCCTCTACGATTTTTAATTATTTTTCACGATTCAGCGCTGCCGGTGATGGTGCTGCTGCTGGTGTGCTCCGTTGCTATCTTTTCCCCAATCAAATAAAAAAAAAAAGGATCGTCGTCGTTCGGTTTTCAAAAAAAAATTTTCTTTTCGTACAGCAGGGGCAGCAAGATGGCGGTAAATCACAGATTTTCGCAATTGATTTGGTTGTTGGTGTTGTTGTGGATTGCGTCATTCGATTCGATTTTCATCCCAAGTCCTTGCTTCATGCGAACTTCATTTTATCTTTTCGTTGTTGTTGTCGTTGGGCACTCGCGCATGAAAACGCACTTTGGGAGACTCTCGGGCTTTTCGAAGAAAAAAAAACACGATGCCACCGATTTTCTTCTTCGCTTTCTGGCGAGAAATCCACGAAACGTAAACTTAACACGTAACACCTCTTCACGTATTGCCTTCTTCTGCTTTTCTTTGAACCAAAGAATCGAGCGGTACTACCACGTTCTTTATACCGACGAGCCGTTTCTTTTCTTCCGTAGTAATTAAATGTTATACTCTCGTCAAGCCCGAGGGGAGAACTCGCCGTCAGTCTCATTGCCGGCCACGCGCTTCGTTGCTTTTTCCTGTTCTTCTTCTTTCTCCGCACGTACTACCTGAATCAAAAGACTGACGTATCTCCGCTTGTCTCTTATGAAGTTGGCTGCGGGTGATGATCCACGCGGAATCCACAGCTTACTGCTTCGATCTTCGTGGAGCGAAGTGTCAGATTCGAATATCGCGCGAATCGCTTTAAAAAAATTCACCCGCAGGCCTTGAACCATAACACCACATTATGTGAATATGAAATGCGCTCAATGGACGCCAATTGGGAGGCAACCAGAAACACTTTTACTTTATTATTTTAATAATAAAGTATTGTGATCGACACAGAAAAAAAAAAAAATTTGCTACCCTGAAATTTTGTTTTTTCGCGTTTCATGACTAAATTAGCCTAAAAAAACAAAAAAAAAAAAAATCCGTCCCGCCGTACGCCGTACGCCGTACATATGGACTCGTACCTCCAAGACCGTTAAGGGTAGAATGTTGATTTTTGAGTGGGTCATTAACTTGGTAAGTGAGCTCCACTATCCAAATTTTGGGGAGTGTGGGGTGGAAGGGGGAGGCGGGGGGATGGAAAAATATACACTTGCTAATATCTTCACGACGAATGCAGATAGAAAGATGAAAATCAGCACACGTATAGAGAGAGCTGTGGGACATATTCCAAAAATAATTTAATTTTTTTATCCATTGGCGTCCGTAAAGGGGGGGCTAAAAACAAATTGTTGGCCGAATCTTTTTTCGAAATGGTTATATCTTCGAAACTACTTACCATAAAAAATTCATATTTTGGGACAATTAAGATGGCGTATAGATCCACCAGAATCAGCTTAGAAATAGGCTTATTATTGTAAGGGGAAGGGTCGGGGGGGGGGGGGGGGGGGTGCAAGGAAAAACACTTAAGAATTAATATCTCAACTATCTCTTAAGCTATGTAATTGAAATTTAAAACATATACTAAGCTATACTAGCGAAATACAAAAAAAATATAAAATTTGGTCATAATAGTAGTGGGGTGAAATGGGGAGCATTTGAAAAATGGTGCACTTTTCAAAATTAGAAATCATTATATCTCAAAATTGAGTACAGATATCGAATTGAAAATTCGTCAGATTATAGAACTACATAATTTATAATTTTGATAAAAATTTTAAGTTAGGAGGTGTAAAGGGAGGGAAGTGGTAAGCAAAAATGTCGAAAATTTTGAGTGAATTTTTTAGGACTCTGCTCAAAGATAGAAACTTTGAATTTTGCATGTGAATACATCTATTTGATATACATAGAAAAAAAATAATAATTTGATCCACAATTGTTATGAACCGACCACCCCGGTCTAATGGGCACAAGCTGTTTCATGTGCAACGAAAAAAACACGAAACTGAAAATTTTTGGATGTAATTTTAGGGTAGAAACTTGAAAATTTGGGAAATACATTTAAAAAAAAATCCCTAAAAGTATAAAATATTAACTGGTCGAATACCTTCAAAACTTCTACCCCCTCCCATACAAAATTATTTTTTCGACCATTTTTAAGAAATTAATTATCACCTAACTATTAAAAGCTATCCATTTGAAATTTTGCATAAGAACTTATAAAAATATTTGCAAAGAAATTATTTTAAAAGTTTCAAAATCACACTTGCCCTTCTACCCCCTCCCATACAAAAGTATGATTTCGACCAATTTCATTAAATCAACTAATAACCAACAAATTAAAAGCTACGAACTTGAAATTTTGTACGAGCAGCTTACAAGAAAAAGGAAATAAAATTGCGTCACAAATTTTGCAATTCCCTTACCTCTTCTACCCCCTCCCGTACAAAATTATTTTTTCGAGCATTTTTAAGAAATCAGCTATCAGCTAACTCTTAAAAGCTATCCATTTCAAATTTTGCATAAAAATTTATAAAAATAATTGAAATGAAATTCCTTTAAAAGTTTTGAAATCGCGCTTGCCCTTCTACCCCCTCCCATACAAAAGTATCATTTCTACCTATTTCATTGAATCAACTAATAACCATCAAATTAAAAGCTACGAACTTGAAATTTTGTACAAGCACACTACAAGAGAAAGGGAATAAAATTGCGTCACAAATTTTACGATTCCCCTACCTTCTCTACTCCTTCCCATACAAATGTTTGGTTTCGTGAATGTAAAATGCACCGAATCCTATGAAAATTCTATGCAACTTCGTCTATGAAACACATTCTATACAGAGGATATTGGACGCGATTCAAGCAATTAATTAAAAAGCTATTAACATCCACCCACCCTTACCCCTCCTCCTCCCCTCATAAAAACCCAAACTTGCAGAAATGAATGAAATATTGTTAAATTGACAACAGCCCTGCCCAAGAACTCCCTTTCACTTAGCCTTCCCTAACCACTCTAACCTGCATATTGACTTTCCACACATCCGCAACTTGTCCCAAGAATAATAAAGTTTCGCCCGACTTGTTGGCAGTTTATTTTAACTAGTGCTGAAGAATCTGTGGGATATGTGCAAAGCGGTGGGGAACCCTGGATGTCGCAAGACACATGGGACAAAGTTTGGCAATCGGAGAAAAGTCAAATTGGCAATCATCTCTCAACCCGATGTCAACCAACGAACGCCCGACCTGAGGCAGAACTACCGCGATGCTCATATACAGCTTAAAAGGCTGTTAGACGTGACAAGAGAAAGGCCATTGGAGATCTGGCAAACAAGGCAGAATCTGCGGCTTACCTTGGAGGTATGGGTTCACTATTCAAAATCATGAAACAGTTGACATGAATTTTACCGCCAACCAACTGGTGAGAGATGTCAACGGAACTCTCCTTAATATGAGTGAACACCAGTTGCGGCGATGGAAGGAATACTTCTCTGATATTTGAAACATCTTGTTAGAGGAAGATATTCCAGAAACAGAACAACTACCAAACATCCAACCGCAACAATCCTCTATAAGGGACGATCCCCCAGATAATGAAGAGATAGTTTCCGCCATTTGGTCAATGGCGGGAAGGAAAGCTCCAGGTATAGACGGACTACCAACTGAACTCCTCAAAGCGGACCCGGAAATAACAGCCGATATACTGCTCCCACTCTTTACTGAGGTGTGGGATGAAGGAAGATATCCGACTAATGGAAGGAGGGCGTCATTGTGAAAATTCCGAAGAAGGGCGACCTTCGGGATTCTGGCAATTGGCGTGGTATATGTCTAGGTACTGCCGTATCAAAAATGATGGCTAAGGGAATTCTCAATATAGTCGAAAGCACTCTCGAAGTTTATCAGGCTGGATTCCGTAAAGGGTCGTCTTGTACCGACCTCATGAATACCCTACGGATAATATTAGAGCAGTCAGCCGAAATGGGTTCGCCACTACATCTCATGTTTGTGGACTTCGAGAAGGCTTTCGACAGCCTTAAGCGAGATTACATATGGAATGCTTTGCGTAGGGAAGGTATTCCAGATAAGGTCATAGCTATGATTAAAGAATCCTACGAAGATGCAAGGTGTCGCGTCTTGCATAGAGGAGAGCTGTCCGAGAGCTTTCCTGTGCGAACGGGTGTCAAGCAAGGCTGCATATTATCACCAGCCCTGTTTCTGGTAGTAATAAATGACATTTTGAAAGCTGCACTGGAAGGTGGGGAAGGTAAAGGTCTTCAATGGAGACTATGTATTTAACATCTTAAGTCACCTTGATTATGCTGATGACGTGTGTTTGCTTGCACATAACCGTTCGGACTTAGAGTCAAATGTTTGCTCGTTGCATTCTAAATGTAAAGAGGCGGGACTGAAAATAAATATTCGTAAAACCAAGTACATGCACATGGGTTCGAACGCAAGCACACCGATTGTTCTTAACGGACAGGATGTGGAAGAGGTGCAAGATTTTTGCTATTTCGGAAGCATTGTCAGCATGGAGCCGAAAAGGATATTGAGAATCGGCTAAATAAAGCTCGTCAGGCCTTCGGTATCCTTTCCTCTTTCTGGAGGTTAAGAGAGATCTTCCTTCGCACGAAGCTACGAATTTTTGACGCATGCGTCAAATTCGTGTTATTATATGGCTGTACTACGTGGAAATTGAAATGAGAAGTGATCTCCAACGACGAACTTTAGAGTACAACTGGATAGACTAAAATAGGTATTGAGATTCAAAGGCGAAAATGCCAGTGGATCGGTTATACTTTGAGGAAACCAGAGCGAAACATCGCCAAACAGGCTCTGGATTATAATCTCAAGGAAGACGTTGCATTGGTCGACCATGTAACACATGGAACCGAGCAGTTGAGCAGGAGGCCAGAGGAATAAACAATTCCTGGCCACAGCTTAAGGCCGATGCTCAGGATCGCGCCTTGTGTGTTTCTGTCCTATGCCCCTATAGAGGGTCTTAACAGGAACTTGATTGATTGAAATTTAAATTTTGAATTTTGTGTGTGGAATTTTTCGTAAACGGAAAGTGTGATCGCTTTCATTTGTTCGCAGACCCAAAGTCTTTTTTGGAGATGAAAATTTTTCCCCAAAATGGTATACTTTTTTCAGCCCATCCACCATATTCGGGATTCTGGGAGTGTGGAATCCATCTAAAATTGTCGAAATTCATAGTAAAACGACAAGATAGGAACTTAACCCGATGGACGAAATTAATGTTTAGGGTATTCTCTATAATCAATCCTTAGACATGAAGATCGATGTGCACTGTGCACTGTTTTGAGAAAAAATATTGAAAGCTCATAGCAAAAAAACTAGATATGGACGGGGGTATGTTCTTTGTGAAAAAAATTTCCCTAGACCCGAAAGAATCCGAAAAGTAACATGAGATTCTTGTTGCAGAAATTGACCCTTATGCTTCCAACACACGATGCAAGCTAATATACAGGGTGTTTGGTACTCCGTACATAACCTTGTAAGGGGTTATTCCTGGATATATTTTGAGCAAAAAATTGTTCTACGGAGATGGTCAATTTTCAATATCCACGGAGAAACAGGGTGATCAAGAAAAGTCCTTCGGACCTGTACCCTCACTCACTCAAAACGCTATATCTTGAAAACTAATAATCACAATTCAAAGTGTTATAGCTTGTTTTTTAGGGAATCAAATTACCTTTCATTTGGTGTAATAGTCCGCATTGTAACTGTATCCAATTCTGAGATATTTGCTTCAGAACACAAATTTTTGACAGTTTGACCGTCAAAATTCTAAGATCAATGTAGTTTTTCTCTAAAAAACCCATTATAAAAATGTCATTTTATTGTTGTTTTCTTTTGTGTCATATTATTGCCTACAAAAGACGAATACACTTGCATTGCATAAGTTTTATAGTTTAGAAGAAATTATCATTCCAATAATTTAGCACTTTTGTCAAAAAAGCAAGAATAGGTTGATCAACACTCTCCGCTTGAACTAAAAGAACTTAAGAATGGTTTTTACGGTTTATTTCAAATTTCCTTAATTACAATAAATGTTCAAAATGGCTACCTTCATTTTGAATGCACGCTAAAGCTCGTTTTGCCAGTGTTCTCTTTGTGTTCATACTCCTCAACTGCTGCCTTACTTCTGTTGCTGCCGCATCGATTCTGGTGTTTAGATCCTGCAACGTTACTACTTCCGTTGCGTAGACAAGGTCCTTCATCCGTCCCCATACAAAGAAATCCATAATAGTTAAATCAGGGGATCTTGCAGGCCAGTGTATCGGTCCATTTCTACCGATCCAGCGATTGCTATAATTGGAATTTAACCAATCTCTGATCTGTCGGCCGTAATGAGCTGGAGCACCATCGTGTTGGTAAAACATGGAAGCCAATCGTTGCAGTGGCATATCATCCAATAACTCCTGTAGATCATTTGTCAAAAAATGCAAGTAATTGGAACTATTTAGGGTAGGCGGAGGCCTAATAGGACCAATAAAATCGTTGCCAATCACACCTGCCCATAAATTGACACTGAATCTGTGCTGAAATTATGCCTCTCTTCTTGTATGTGGATTGTTCTCAGCCCATGTGTGTAAGTTGTGGAAGTTTGTGATACCGTCCCTGGTGAATTGGGACTCATCCGTCCAAAGAATGTTGCTGATAAAATTCTCGTCACTTATTTGTCGTTCAAGGAGCCAATTGCAAAACTCCATCCTTTTGGGTAAATCAATGGGTAACAGCTCCTACACTGGTGTGTGGTGGTAGGGATGCAAACGTTCTGCTTTCAGGACACTCCAAACTTTCCACGTAGAGACGTTAAACCGCAATGCCAAGCGTCGTATACTTGTTGATGGATCATTTTGAACTGCAGCTAGGATTCGGTGATCAATTGAAACAGCGATTACCGGCGCAGGATTTGCATTCACTCTGCTTGTCCTAACACTGCCTGTTTCCCTAATCCTTCTGTAAACGTCTTGGAATACTCTCGGGTAAGGTATTCGACGATTGGGAAATCTGTGATGATGCAAAGATCGCGCCGCTTGCTCATTTCCCTGACACTCTCCATAGAGGAAAATTATGTCTGCATATTCTTCGTTCGTGAACTCAGGCATTTCGAAATTCTTTTCTAAATTTTAGTGACACCTTGTTCTTTTACAAATTTAACTAAAACTGATAAAAATATGAAGTATGGTTTGCTTTTATAGGCTTTTCATTTTGTTAGGTAACCCATTAAAAAGGGCAAAGTGCTGCACCTAGTTGTGTTGAAACTCATTTTAATTTAATTCATTTTCTCGATAATTTTAATACTACCTAAAGGACATTCATTGATAATTTAAATAGTAATTAAAGGACACAAAGAATATTTCAGTTTAACAACATTTCAGGTAGTTTTTTTAGAACGAGGGTTGGTTTATGGCATATTTTATTTTTAAGCCATATGTATTTTCGCTTATTACCTGGAAAACGGGAAAACCTAAGTCATAAGTATGTGTGCATCTTTTGTAGGCAATAATATGGCACATAAAAAAACAACATTAAAATGACATTTTTATAATGCGTTTTCTTGAGAAAAACTACATTGATCACAGAATTTTGAGGGTCAAAGTATCAAAAATTTGTGGTCTGAAGCAAATACCTCAGGATTGGGTACAGGTACAATACGGACTATTACACCAAATGAAAGGAAATTTGATTCCCTATAAAACAAGCTATAACACTTTGAAATGCGATTATTAGTTTTCAAGATATATCGTTTTGAGTGAGTGAGGGTACAGGTCCGAAACACTTTTCTTGGTCACCCTGTATCTCCGTGGATATTGAAAATTGACCATCTCCGTAGAACAATTTTTTGCTCGAAATATATCCAGGAATAACCCCTTACAAGGTTATGTACGGAGTACCAAACACCCTGTATATTAACTTCCTATTTTGATATAAGTAGGCCGAATTATGTATAGGATAATGACACTAGTAATATCGAAAAGCGAGATAATATATATTAACTCGCATCGTGTGTCGGTAGCCTTAAATTGATGTTCAAAGCCATCGTCTAATTATTGGAAAACGCATACGAGAAATACATAAATAAACTGCCAACAAGTCGGGCGAAACTTTATTATTCTTGGGACAAGTTGCGGATGAGTGGAAAGTCAATATGCAGGTTAGAGTGGTTAGAGAAGGCTAAGTGAAAGGGAGTTCTTGGGCAGGGCTGTTGTCACTTTAACAATATTTAATTCGTATTTGCAAGTTTGGGTTTTTATGAGGGGGGGAGGATGGGTAACAGTAAGGGTGGATGGATGTTAATAGCTTTTTAATTAATTGCTTGAATCACGTCCAATATTCTCTGTATATAATGTGTTTCATAGACGAAGTTGCATAGAATTTCCATAAAATTCGGTGTATTTTACATTCACGCAACCGTACATTTGTAAGGGAGGGGGTAGATAAGGTAGGAGAATCGTAAAATTTGATATGTAGTTTTATTTCGCTTCTCTTTTAAGGTGCTTGTACAAAATTTCAAGTTCGTAGTTTTGTTTGTTTGATTTAATGAAATGGGACGAAATCATAGTTTTGTATAGGAGGGGGTAGAAGGGCAAGCGCGATTTCAAAACTTTTAAAGCAACTTCATTTGAATTAATTTTTTAAGTTTTTACGCAAAATTTGAAATTGATAGCTTTTAAGAGTTAGCTGATAACTGATTTCTTAAAAATGCTCGAAAAAATAATTTTGTATAGGAGGGGGTAGAGGAGGTAGGGGAATCGTAAAACTTGTGATGCAATTTTCTTTCTTTTCTATTGTAAGGTGCTTGTACAAAATTTCAAGTTCGTAGCTTTTAATTTGTTGGTTATTAGTTGATTTAATGAAATTGGTCGAAATCATACTTTTGTATGGGAGGGGGTAGAAGGGCAAGCGCGATTTCAAAACTTTTAACGAATTTCATTTCAATTATTTATTTAAGTTCATACGCAAAATTTCAAATTGATAGCTTTTAATAGTTAGGTGATAATTGATTTCTTAAAAATGGTCGAAAAAATAATTTTGTATGGGAGGGGGTAGAAGTCTTAAAGGTTTTCGAGCAGTTAATATTTCATGTATTTAGCGATTTTTAAATGCATTTTGCAAATTTTCAAGTTTCTATCTTAAAATTTCACTCAAAAATTTTCAGTTTATGTGTTTTTTTCAATGCACATGAAACACCTTGTGCACGTTAGACCGGGAGGGTCGGTTTATAACAATTATGGATCAAGTTATTATTATTTTTTTATAAACATTAAATAGACGTATCCACATGCAAAATTTAAACTTTGTAACTTTCACCAGCGCCCTAAAAAAATTACTCAAAATTTTCGACATTTTTGCTTATCACCTCCCTCCCCTTACACCTCTCAACTTAAAATTTTTACAAAAATTAAACATTATGTAGTTCTACAATCTGACAAATTTTCCATTTGATATCTGTACTCTTTTTTGAGATATAAGGATTTGTAATTTTGAAAAGTGAGCCATTTTTGAAATGCTCCCCATTTCCCCCCACTACTATTATTTCGAGATGTTATATTTTTTTGTATTTTCCTAGTACAGCTTAATATACGTCTCAAGTTTCAATTACATAGCTTAAGAGATAGTTGAGATATTCATTTTTAAGTGTTTTTCTTTGCACCCCCCGTGACCCTCCCCCTTACAATAATTAGCCATTTTCTAATAATTGCGATGGAACTATATGTCACCTTGATGGTTCCAAAATATGAGTTTTTTACAATAAGTATTTTCGAAGATATAATCATTTGGAAAACAATTCGGCCGACTATTTATTTTTAGCCCCCTCTTTTCGGACGCCAATGAATAAAAAAATTAAATTATTTTGAAAAGTTGTCCCACAAAGCCCTTTATATGTATGTTGATTTTTAACTTCCTAGCTGTAACCATGGATGAGATATTTGAATTCGTATTTTGGTTTGAGCGCTCCCCCCGCCTCTCCCTGAACCCGTACACCCCCAAAAATGGGTATCCGCCTGAGATCCGCAACTATCTACAATCGCTCTAAAAATTAACTTTCTATCTTGAAGGGTTTGGGAGTTAATGTGCGCTAAGCGTACACATCGGCGTACGGCGGACGGCGTACAGACAGACGGATTTTTACTTTATTATTTTAATAATAAAGTATTGTGATCGACTTGGGAAAAAAAAAAATTTGCTACCCTGAAATTTTGTTTTTTCGCGTTTCGTGACTAAATTAGCCTAAAAATGCAAAAAAAAAAAATTCGTCTGTCTGTACGCCGTCCGCCGTCCGCCGTACGCCGTCCGCCGTACGCCGGTGTGTACGCTCAGAGCACATTAACTCCCAAACCCTTCGAGATAGAAAGCTCATTTTTGGAGGGATTGTAGGTAGTTGGGGATTTCAGGAGGACACTCATTTTTGGCGGTGTAAGGGTTCAGGGGGAGGCGGGGGGAGCACTTAAACCGAAAACTAAGAATTCAAATATCTCAAACATGGTTACAGCTAGGAAGCTAAAAATCAATGTACATATAAAAGGGTTTGTGGGACAACTTTTAAAATTAATCTTATTTTTTTATCCATTGGGGTGCAAAAAGGGGGGGCTAAAAACCAATTGTCGGCTGAATTTTTTTTTCAAATGATTATATCTTCGAAATTACTTAGCATAAAAAATTTATAATTTTAGACCATCAAGATGGCATACAGATTCACTGGAATCAGCTTACATTGAGGCTAATTATTGTAAGGGGGAGGGTCAGGGGGGGTGCAAAGAAAAACACTTAAAAATCAATATCTCGACTATTTGTTGAGCTCTGCAATTGAAACTTGGTACTTATATTAAGCTATACTAGAGAAATACGAAAAAAATATAATATTTGGACTAAATAGTAGTGGGGGAAAATGGGGAGCATTGAACTTTCTAAAATTTCAAACCATTATATCTCAAAATTGAGGGCAGATATCACATCAAAAATTTGACAGATCATAGAACTATATAGTTTTCAATTTTGGTAAAAAAATTAAGTGGGGGGGTGTAAGGGGAGGGAGGTGGAAAGCAAAAATGTTGAAAATTTTGAGTAATTTTTTTAGGGCTCTGGTAAAAGATACAGAGTTTAAATTTTGCAGGTCAATATATCAGTTTATTGTACATACATAAGAAATAATATAAATTCTACAATTGTTATGCACCGACCCCCCTGGTCTAACGTGCACAAGGTGTTTCATGTGAAATGAAAAAACACATAAGCTGAAAATTTTTGAATGAAATCTTAAGGTAGAAACTTGAAAATTTGCGAAATGCATTTAAAAAAAATCCCTCAAAGAATGAATTATAAACTGGTCGAAAATCTTTAAAACTTCTACCCCCTCCCATACAAAATTATTTTTTCGACCATTTTCAAGAAATCAATTACCACCTAACTATTAAAAGCTATCAATTTGAAATTTTGCATAAGAACTTACAAAAATAATTGAAATGAAATTACGTTAAAAGTTTTGAAATCGCGCTTACCCTTCTACCCCCTCCCATACAAAAGTATGATTTCGACCAATTTCATTAAATCAACTAATAACAAACAATTTGCAAGCTGCGAACTTGAAATTTTGTACGAGCATTTTACAACTAAAAAGAAAGAAAATTGCATCACAAGTCTTACGATTCCCCTACCTCCTCTACCCCCTCCCATACAAAATTATTTTTTCGAGCATTTTTATGAAATAAGTTATCAGCTAACTCTTAAAAGTTATCAAATTCAAATTTTGCATTGAAACTTATAAAATAATTCAAATGAAATTGCTTTGAAAATTTTCAAATCGCGCTTGCCCTTCTACCCCCTCCCATACAAAACTATGATTTCGACCAATTTCATAAATCAACTAATAACCAACAAACTAAAAGCTATGAACTTGAAATTTTACAAAAGCACCTTAAAAGAGAAGCGAAATAAAACTGCATATTAAAATTTACGATTCCCCTACCTACTCTACCCCCTCCCATACAAATGTTCGGTTTCGTGAATGTAAAATACACCGAATTTTATGAACTTCGTCTATGAGACACATTCTACACAGAGAATATTGGACGTGATTCAAGCAATTAATTAAAAAGCTATTAACATCCACCCACCCTTACTATTACCCCTCCTCCTCCCCTCCATAAAAACCCAAACTTGTAGAAACGAATGAAATATTGTTAAATAGACAACAGCCCTGCTCAAGAACTCCCTTTCACTTAGTCTTCCCTAACCACTCTTACCTGCATATTGACTTTCCACACATCCGCAACATGTCCCAAGAATAATAAAGTTTCGCCCGACTTGTTGGCAGTTTATTTTTTTTTGCAGTTTACTTTATTATTTTAATAATAAAATATTGTGATCGACTTGGAAAAAAAAAAAAATTTGCTATTCTGAAATTTTGTTTTTTCGCGTTTCATGACTAAATTAGCCTAAAAATGCAAAAAAAAAAAAATCCGTCTGTCTGTACGCCGTCCGCCGTACAACGTCCGCCGTACGCCGTACGCCGGTGTGTACGCTCAGCGCACATTAACTCACAAACAACTCAAGATAGAAAGTTCATTTTTGGGGGGATTGTAGATAGTTGCGGATCTCAGGCGGATACCCATTTTGGGGGGTGTACGGGTTCAGGGAGAGGCGGGGAGAGTGCTTAAGTCGAAAAATACGAATTCAAATATCTCAACCATGGTAAAAGCTAGGAAGCTAAAACTCAACACACATATAGAGGGGTTTGTGGGACAACTTTTAAAAATAATTTAATTTTTTTATCCACTGGCGTCCGAAAAGGGGGAGCCAAATACAAATTGTCGGCCGAATTTTTTTTTCAAATGATTATATCTTCGAAATTACATATCGCAAAAAAATTCATATTTTGAGACCATCAAGGTGGCATATAGTTCCATCGGAATCAGCTTGGAGAGTGGTTAATTATTGTAAGGGAGAGGGTCAGGGGGGGTGCAAAGAAAAACACTTAAAAATGAATATCTCAACTATCCCTTATGCTATGTAATTGAAATTTGAAACTTATATTTAATATAATATTTAATCAATTATCACCTAACCATTAAAAGCTATCAAATTCAAATTTTGCAAAACAACTTACAAAAATAATTAAAATGAAATTGCGTTCAAAGTTTTAAAATCGCGCTTGCCCTTCTACCCCCTCCCATACAAAAGTATGATTTCGACTAATTTCATTAAATCAGCTAATAACCAACAAATTAAAAGCTATGAACTTGAAATTTCGTACGAGCATCTAACAACAAAAATGAAAGAAAATTGCATCACAAGTTTGACGATTTCCCTACCTCCTCTACCCCCTCCCAAACAAAATTATTTTTTCGAGCATTTTTAAGAAATCAGTTATCAGCTAACTCTTATAAGCTATCAATTTCAAATTTGGCATAAAAACTTATAAAAATAATTCAAATGAAGTTGCTTTAAAAGTTTTGAAATCGCGCTTGCCCTTCTACCCCCTCCCATACAAAACTATGATTTCGACCAATTTCATTAAATCAACTAATAACCAACAAACTAAAAGTTACGAACTTGAAATTTTTTACAAGCACCTTCGTCTATGAAACACATTATATACAGAGAATATTGGACGAGATTCAAGCAATTAATTAAAAAGCTATCAACATCCACCCACCCTTACTATTACCCTGCTCCTCCCCTCATAAAAACCCAAACTTGCAGAAACGAATGAAATATTGTTAAATTGACAACAGCGCTGCCCAAGAACTCCCTTTCACTTAGCCTTCCCTAACCACTCTAACCTGTATATTGACTTTCCACTCATCCGCAACTTGTCCCAAGAATAATAAAGTTTCGCCCGACTTGTTGGCAGTTTATTTAGTCTAATTTAGTCATGAAACGCGAAAAAACAAAATTTCAGGGTAGCAAATTTTTTTTTTTCCAAGTCGATCACAATACTTTATTATTAAAATAATAAAGTAAAAGGGGCTTTTGAGTGTTGAAGTATTTTTAATAAAACTTTTTTAAGAAAAACCAAAAAATAAAGACATGAAATGAATGAAAATAAAATTATTTAAGCGGTAGTAAGCAATTTTATAATCTATTCTTATCAATGGCATTGTTGCCAATACCAGTTGGCATTTATAAATAAATAAATAAATAGTGCTAGGCTGATTGCTATCGAAGCTAATACATACAACAGCTGCATGATACAGTGAATTACATTCAAATTCATAAATATCTCTAAATAAGTGTAGCTAAATCTCCTTTATATGTAACTAAAGTCAATGTAACTTGATGCTAGTGGCTTGTAATAAAAATTGATTTTTGTTCAAAATGAAGCATAGAGCTATGCAGGGACCAACACAGGATTCTCGGGCATTGGGGATGAAAATCCCTAATATTTTCCTATGGTAATTCGAAGATAATGATTGTGGTTTTTGTGTGGGTGGTTGTAGCAGAGACCAACAAAGAATTACTTTATTATTATAATAATAAAGTATTGTGATCGACACAAAAAAAAAAAAAAGTTTGCTACCCTGAAATTTTTTTTTTTCGCGTTTCATGACTAAATTAGCCTAAAAATGCAAAAAAAAACATAACAGGGCTACGATTGCGTAATGCGCAATCTTACGATACTCTAGATGAAATAGAATTTTTTGTGACCCCAAGAAATTTTGTATGTGGAGTGTTAGAAGGGATGATAGCATTGAACTACTTTTTCCCCCATCATGCTAAACTCGCTATAAAAATGTTTTATTCAAAATGCTTACTCCAAAAATTGAATGGGAACTGAGAAAATTAGTGTGTTCGATTTTGTGAAAATGTGGAGTTTGTATGGGAGGTGGTAGAAAGGGTGGGGGGATTTTAGTGAATTTTTCAGAAATAACTAAAAATATCATAAAATTGATATCTCTTAAATTTGAGATAAGTAACATTCATACTTTTCAAGAAAATCGATTTTTTGTGAGCTTGTGAAACTGTGTCATATTGTATGGGAGGGGGTAGAAGCAGTGAAGCTAATCAAATATTTTTTTCTGATCTTTGTGATAATGCTAATTAAGAATTTATAACAAAATATGAGCTCGATCAATGTTATATGTTCTGAGAAAATTGTCTTAGAGCATTTCATGAAAAAGTGATGTTTGTATGGGAGGGGGTGGAAGGAGAGGGAGGACGCAAATAATTTTTCTACTGTAGATTAATATCATTATGAAAGCGATATATCCCACAATTCAGCCTAATACCTTTCATACTTTTCGAGTAAATCCATTTAATGTCAAATTGCGAAATTGTGTCATTTTGTATGGGAGGGGGTAGAAGGGGTGAAGCTAATCGTCTAATTTTTTTTTGGCCTTACTAACAATTTTAAATAAATATTTGGTGCACAATTTCAGCCAGCTAAATTTTATACGCACTGAGTAAATTGGCTTAGAATAATTCATGACAAGTACAGTTTGTATGGGAGGTGGTAGAAGGAGGGGGAGGACACGCATAATTTTTATACGGTAGATTTATATTATCATAAAAGTAATATATTCCAAATTTCAGGCCAATAGCTTTTATTCTTTTCGAGCAAATCCGTTTATTGTAAAATTGCGCATTTGTGTAATTTTGTATGGGAGGGGGTAGAAGGGGTGGAGCGATTTGGCCCGTTCACGAACTTGACCTTACTTTTTTGTCAAAAACGACGTGTACAAAATTTGAACGATCTAGCTCAACGCGTTCTCAAGCTAGAGAGCGAACAGACGGACGGACAGACAGACGGACAGACGGACGGACAGACGGACAGACGGACGGACAGACGGACAGACGGACATCCGGTTTTGAGATTTTTGAGTGATAACATTAACTTCTGTATCATTCATTTTTTTCTCCGAGCCTTATTTCTTGGCGTTACAAAACTTAGAGCAAACTTATAATACTCTCAGATTCCATCTAGAGTATAAAAATCCGTCTGTCTGTACGCCGTCCGCCGTCCGCCGTACGCCGTACGCCGACGTGTACGCTCAGCGCACATTAAGTCACAAACCCTTCAAGATAGAAAGTTCATTTTTGGAGGGATTGTAGATAGTTGCGGATCTCAGGCGGATACCCATTTTCGGGGGTGTACGGGTTCAGGGGGAGGCGGGGGGAGCGCTTAAACCGAAAAATACGAATTCAAATATCTCAACCATAGTAACAGCTAGGAAGCTAAAACTCAACATACATATAGAGGGGTTTGTGGGACAACTTTTAAAAATAATTTAATTTTTTTATCCATTGGGGTGCGAAAAGGGGGGGCTAAGAACCAATTGTCGGCCGAATTTTTTTTTCAAATGATTATATCTTCGAAATTACTTATCGTAAAAAAATCATATTAAGAGACCGTCAAGGTGGCATATAGTTCCATCGGAACCAGCTCAGAAAGCGGCTAATTATTGTAAGGGGTGCAAAGAAAAACACTTAAAAATTAATATCTCAACTATCTTTTAAGCTATGTAATTGAAACTTAAAACGTATATTAAGCTATACTAGGGAAATACAAAAAAAATATAACATGTCGAAATAATAGTAGTGGGGGGAAATGGGGAACATTTCAAAAATGGCGCACTTTCCAAAATTACAAATCCTTATATCTCAAAAAATAGTACAGATATTAAATCAAAAATGTCAGATTGTAGAACTACATAATAGTTAATTTTGGTAAAAATTTTAAGCTGGGAGGTGTAAGGGGAGGGAGGTGATAAGCAAAAATGTCGAAAATTTTGAATGATTTTTTTAGGGCTCTAGTGAAAGATAAAAAGTTAAAATTTTGCATGTGAATACCTATATTTAATGTACATAGAAAAATAATATTAACTTGATCCATATTTATTATAAACACAAGGTGTTTCATGTGCATTGAAAAAAACACATAAACTGAAAATTTTTGAGTGAAATTTTAAAGTAGAAACTTGAAAATTTGCGAAATGCATTTAAAAAAAATCTCTAAATATACGAAATATTAACTGGTCGAAAACCTTTAAAACTTCTACCCCCTCCCATACAAAATTATTTTTTCGACCATTTTCAAGAAATCAATTATCACCTAACCATTAAAAGCTATCAAATTCAAATTTTGCAAAACAACTTACAAAAATAATTAAAATGAAATTGCGTTCAAAGTTTTAAAATCGCGCTTGCCCTTCTACCCCCTCCCATACAAAAGTATGATTTCGACTAATTTCATTAAATCAACTAATAACCAACAAATTAAAAGCTATGAACTTGAAATTTCGTACGAGCATCTAACAACAAAAATGAAAGAAAATTGCATCACAAGTTTGACGATTTCCCTACCTCCTCTACCCCCTCCCATACAAAATTATTTTTTCGAGCATTTTTAAGAAATCAGTTATCAGCTAACTCTTATAAGCTATCAATTTCAAATTTGGCATAAAAACTTATAAAAATAATTCAAATGAAGTTGCTTTAAAAGTTTTGAAATCGCGCTTGCGCTTCTACCCCCTCCCATTCAAAACTACGATTTCGACCAATTTTATTAAATCAACTAATAACCAACAAACTAAAAGCTACGAACTTGAAATTCTATACAAGCACCTTACAAGAGACGCGAAATAAAACTGCGTATCAAATTTTACGATTCCTCTATAGTCTCTACCCCCTCCCATACAAATGTTCGGTTTCATGAAAGTAAAATACACCGAATTTTATGAAAATTCTATGCAACTTCGTCTATGAAACACATTCTATACAGAGAATATTGGACGTGATTCAAGTAATTAATTAAAAAGCTATTAACATCCACCCAACCTTACTATTACCCCTACTCCTCCCCTCATAAAAACCCAAACTTACAGACACGAATGAAATATTGTTAACAGTCCTGCCCAAGAACTCCCTTTCACTTAGTCTTCCCTAACCACTCTAACCTGTATATTGACTTTCCACTCATCCGCAACTTGTCCCAAGAATAATAAAGTTTCGCCCGACTTGTTGGCAGTTTATTTCATTTGAAGCTGCAAATACAGTGTTTGCGGATCTAAACATTTTTGTAATGTGATTTCAACTTTAATGTAAATTTAAACTCGGTTATATAGACTGTTTGCGGTGGAAGAAGAGTGATGGTGACGAACGTCATACTTACACCGGAGGTTATATTTATCATATAAAACCCTAGCTAGCACCGCGGAAGTCTATAGAAATATTGATGATAGTTATGATAGGCAGTAACCATATATTTTTGCTTTAAATATTATGTACTATAATGCTTTTAAATTGATAAAACAGACAAATAATTCGTTCGGCAGCAATCATCCGCGACTGAATTAGCAACCAAATTATTTGTACTTATGTATATTCTTATTGTTACTATTTTCTACTTTGTTCAAAAATTACTACGATTCCTTAGCTTATATTCTTTGCTTCTTCTGTAGATTGTAGAATTGAAAAATTTTGATGATTTCTACGGAAGGTCGTAGAAAAGGACAATTTTGCAAAAATTAACTAGCTATGCTCACAAAACCGCTATACATATATTTGCCGAAAATGAGAGTTGACGAAAGAAAGAGTCGGTAATGGTACATACATTTATTTTTGTTGTCGCTTAAAAATCTCGCTTACGAGTGAGTCTGTCCGTCTGTAGTTCTGCATTGACAATACTGATAGACGGATGTCATATTTTATAGTTTTTTTTTCTATATTTATATAAAAATTATATTAAAAAACGTAATGGTGCCAAATTGTCTGAAAATCAAACCCGCTAATAATGCTGGCTTGTACACACATTGCAAAGAAATAAATAAACAAATAATTAGATCAATTTTGTGGTTATTTTTCTTGCAAACAGTTAAGTGCGGGAATCAACAGAAAAAATATGGAATTATTAGAATTCATATAGTAAAATGCTTATCAGAAATTCTTCATGAAATTAAATAGTATTTGGAGGAGCTTATACATATTATTATTAAATTGAATGGTGTTATTTTGTTGCAATTTGAATAAAAAATCGCGTCAAAAATATTGACAAGAAAAATTC
Organism: Chorisops tibialis; assembly: GCA_963669355.1. Taxonomy (NCBI): domain Eukaryota; kingdom Metazoa; phylum Arthropoda; class Insecta; order Diptera; family Stratiomyidae; genus Chorisops; species Chorisops tibialis. The sequence goes on along the minus strand of OY770262.1, from coordinate 202,014,570 downwards.
TCGCAGCGATTTTGAGATAACTGTCGCTAGACTTTTTGACCTATTAGATCTTTAGATTAAGAACTGCACGAACAAGAGCTATAAATTAAAATGATCAATCAGTAAGTTTTCCACAAGTTTTTGGATTGTATGTAATTTTATTTTATATTTTTAACATAGGATAACTTATTATTTAGTTTGATTTAAGATAATGTATTTTGTAATATTTTTCTAAAATAAAACTACATCAGTAAAACAAAAGATATTTTGTAAATAAACAAAAATTATATACTCAAGTTGTAAGGACGCATTGTTTAATCACATAATGAATCAAATTGATAATGAACGCAAATATTTTAAATAATGGCCTTATGCATTAGGTAATAAATAAAAATCTCTTTAATTTTATTTTAAATATTACGCATGAGCTTCCATAGCTTCTATGAACGCCGACTCTCTTCGTACTTTTTCATTTGGAACACTCTCCGGTGAGTTCCAGCTCTGTACTTCGGTCTTTCCGAATATGCACCATATCAGATTTCCAATGAGATATACTCCGGCTGATACGGAAAATACGATTCGCCATTGGGAGGGATCATGCTGTAAGTAAAGGTTATTAGTGCAAAATACGGATTTACTGGAAAAACGGAATTACTTCATTTGTAACAATCTGTCCTACTGCTAGTGGTGCAATTACAGCCATTATGTTGGCCAATCCATTGGTCATACCCATCAATGTGCCAGCGTGATTAGGGGCCAAATCAATATGGTTAACCTGATAGCCTAAGTAAATAGCGCCGTTCAATCCCACTGCAACCACAAGCAGTATGATAGCGATATTTGTTGTGTCCTTGGTGACGTAGCCCAATCCGATGAGCGCTCCGGCTGGCAACCATAATCCAATAGTGTTGAAAATTCTGCGGCTCACTGCCAACGAGAGAACGTCCTTCTTAACTAGATGTTCAGCCGTGAAGCAGAAAACATAGCTCAATAACCACATTACAGCGTAAGGTAATGCCGACAGCAAGGCATTACTCTTAATGTCCATTCCCAAAATGTTGCGCATGTAAGTAGGGATTTCGTTGAGTAACGTCCAGAAGCCCCAGATGTGGCAGCAATGGACAATTAGCAATGAATAGAACGGCAAGGATTTAAGTATTTTTCCCCACGGTGTCGGATAGTGTTTATGACCCTCTTCCGAGTGTCCTAGCGAGTTTTCAATAAATTTACGTTCTTCCGGCGAAATCGATTTGTATTCCGCTGGACTACTGGCTCCAAAAATAAACCATGCCGTCGACCATAATACTCCTACAGCTCCCGATATGTAGAATATTCCCGGCCATCCTAGTGGTGATGATGCTATCACTCCGCTCACACCAAGCATTACTACCGTTCCGAATTGGCATCCCGAATAGCATAGAGTATTCAGTTTTCCACGTTCTTCAATCGGCGCCCATTTTGAAATTAACGCGTGCGTACTGGGGAACAATACCCCCTGGCACAGTCCTTGAATTAAACGAAGCGCACAAATCAATTTCCAGCCACCGATGGTAGCGCACCAAGGGGTCAAAATGGTGAGAAGCGAGCAAATCAGAACACCGAAAAACATAAAGTGTTTAGCTCCGAATCGTTGCGCAAGATGACCTATTTCAAAAAAGGAAAAACATTTTTGTATATTATATAAACATTATATTTATATAGAGTATAATATTCCGGTCAAAAAGTTGTATACTAGACCTCCAGGTAACTGCGTGAGAACATATCCCCAAAAGAAACTGCTCAAAATTACTGATTTGGTCTTTTCATCCCAATCGTATTCCTGGAAAGAAAAATGTTCGGTTTTAAATTACAATAAAATGGATTAGCATGAAAATGCTTATATACCTCGAATTCGGAATTTGTTGCATTTTTATCGGTCATAGCAACAATAGCCACCGAATAATTTACTCTTAATCCGTATGCGACCGTTAAGCCACCGAATAAGAGCAGACATTGTAAATGTCGGATACCAAGACCCTTATCTGTAATTAAAAACAATTAATTAATTATTGTTGAATAATTTAAATGGAAATCAATATCAAGCTAATCAGACCATTAAGGTCGCGGACCCCCTTTTAAGCGCCAAACTTGACGCAAAGTTGTTGCGTATATTTTTTTTAATTACTCGTCATTTAAAAGCGAACGAGGATATGGTTATATTTATATTCATTTCTCTGTTAAACAAATTCTGAATTATTTATGCATCTTGAAGATTTTCCATCCAAAATTGTCATAAATTGTTTATAAAAATGTTTGCCCAAATTCAACAAAGCATATTTTATCTTTCTATTTAATGAGGTTATCTTCGGATTTGCGCCTCATTTGATACGAATTGGGGTTGTCCTTCGTTTTCGTCTATTTATAGCTGTTAAAAATGTAACTTTAAATGTCAGCTGCCCAACCTTAAACATTTTGCCTTAATTTTGAGTAAATTTGCGTTACATAATTTCGAATTGCAGGGTTTCGATTTTTTTTTCTAAGCTTAGTTTCTAGGAACACATTCTTTTTTAAGGCACCAATTTGAACAAAAGAAGTAACCGTGTAATGTAATGTACATTGAGAGGTAGTTTTCCGAGCGTTATATTTTCTAGTATTAGTAAAAAAAATTAAAAATTGGGGCATTGTTTTTAGTGTGTACAAATCAACACGAATCTTTCGCTGACTAAGCAAATACAACTTTTCTGATTTATTGCAGCTTTGTACTTATTTTTTTTTTTAACTTTAAAAACAAAAACTCATAACTGAATTTATGTAAAAATCTTAATCAAGTAAAACGCAGGATGTTTATTTGCAACGATGATGACTTTGACTTAATTCTTTACAGTTAAATGAAATTAATGATTTATGAATTTTAGTCTCCTCTCATTGATTTTTTTTATTGAGATAACTGTATACATTTGTAATTGCCACTTACAGATAATTTCGTTAAATTATTTACTTTTTTCGTTAATATCATCAAAATTATATCTTACAGCTGGTGAATTCGTCTTTCTTGTATTTGACCGCCGAAATTCGAAACGGACAGAAATAAAAAATTGTTTTGTTAACTTGACCGCACTATTATAGTAGATAGCAATGATACTGTCTATATTATATTCAGGGCGAGAACATTAAAATTTTACCAACACTTCACTATGTTCGAGTTCATGCAAAAGTCAATACTACGCGTTGTCCGAACTAACTAAGCCATAATAACATTCCATGCATGGAAAACACACATATTTATCAATTTAATCGGAATAATACACAAAGTATGTACATATATTCTGAAATGGCGTACAGCTATATTTGTCTATCGGCTATCTTAGTTCTCTGCTCGATTGTCAATCGAGAGAAGCGTTTATTTTAGTGTTAATTTTTCAAAAGAAATATCGCTATTGATCACTTAATTATTCACAAACTTAACGATTATCGAGACACTAACATTATTGACACACTAAATTAATAAGTTGTTTTGAAAAAAAAAATAATTTACAAAGTATGTACCTCCTGCATCAGTTTCTTCCAAGCGCCTATTTTTGACCATTATTAATAACTTTGAATTGTCTTTTTAAAAAAAATCGTAGACTGTCTCGACTGAATGTTTCTATGTGACTACATTTATTGCTAGTAGCAAAATTCCAGTAGCGAATTCGCACTATTTGAGCTGCTAAGAAATCGTCAAAGCAGTAAACCTAAACAGTGGACCCTACTACTAACATCATCTCACTTATTATATTCCGGACTCCGTCGTAATTATATTTACTAAGATCCGCGACACGAAATTATCTTCCGATGAAATTTATGATCTTCTTCTGCGTAAAACTCTTCACAAATCTTTACTTAGCTTGATATTATTGTGTAGCTGGGTTTCTTTTGCATGTCAACAACACCTCCACTAATTTCTTGAATGTTTGGTTTATCGGGTAAGGGATATGGGCTTCGGACCTATAGAGCTCAACGAGCAATTCTCTGATAATATTCTTGATACAAATGGAAGATTAGATTAGTTAGTAGTGCTCTGTAACTCAAAATTTAGTATGAACATAATGCACAATTTCAGAACTACGAGCAAATAAATTCTCATTTCCGACAAGATGTAGCAAGCTTCACTATGTGTATAGTAAGAAATTATGGTATATCGGTATTGGTTTACAGATAAGACATATCTTCCTACAATTCGATAACCTCTTTAAGATAAACGTCCGAGATATATTTATTGCTAAATACGTCAACACAATAACAAAAAATATAAATCGTACACTTACTAATGGCGTGTAACAATACCAATATTAACATTAAGTTAATGATAGATTATGGTGCTCTATTATGTATAATTCAGAAATTATTTTATTACCAGAGAAGTAAGGCGTTTAATCTAAATTAGTTTCGATTATCTTATCTGCGAGAGTTATGGTATGTCCAGGATAACGATAAAAAACACAAAATTGTGTCTGCAAAATTTTGGTGCTACAGCTCAAATTTGGTATTTAACTTTTTTTCTTCAGTAAATCCCAAATAGTTAGATTTCATTCATAAAAATATCTGCCAGCATTTTGGGCGCAACTTCATTATTAGGTATATATTACTTTATTATTTTAATAATAAAGTATTGTGATCGACTTGGAAAAAAAAAAATTTGCTACCCTGAAATTTTGTTTTTTCGCGTTTCATGACTAAATTAGCCTAAAAAAGCAAAAAAAAAAAATCCGTCTGTCTGTACGCCGTCCGCCGTACGCCGTCCGCCGTACGCCGTCCGCCGTACGCCGTCCGCCGTACGCCGTCCGCCGTACGCCGGTGTGTACGCTCAGCGCACATTAACTCACAAACCCTTCAAGATAGAAAGTTCATTTTTGGGGGGATTGTAGATAGTTGCGGATCTCAGGCGGATACCCATTCTGGGGGGTGTACAGGTTCAGGGAGAGGCGGGGGGAGTGCTTAAGTCGAAAAATACGAATTCAAATATCTCAACCATGGTAACAGCTAGGAAGCTAAAACTCAACACACATATAGAGGGGTTTATGGGACAACTTTTAAAAATAATTTAATTTTTTTATCCACTGGCGTCCGAAAAGGGGGGGCCAAATACAAATTGTCGACCGATTTTTTTTTTCAAATGATTATATCTTCGAAATTACATATCGTAAAAAATTCATATTTTGAGACCATCAAGGTGGCATATAGTTCCATCGGAATCAGCTTGTAGAGTGGTTAATTATTGTAAGGGAGAGGGTCAGGGGGGGTGCAAAGAAAAACACTTAAAAATGAATATCTCAACTATCCCTTAAGCTATGTAATTAAAATTTAAAACTTATATTTAGCTATACTAGGCAAATACAAGAAAAATATAACATGTTGAAATAATAGTAGTGGGGGGAAATGGGGAGTATTTCAAAAATGGCGCACTTTTCAAAATTACGAATCCTTATATCTCAAAAAAGAGTACAGATATCAAATCAAAAATTTGTCAGATTATAGAACTACACAATGGTTAATTTCGGTAAAAATTTTAAGTTGGGAGGTATAAGGGGAGGGAGGTGATCAGCAAAAATGTCGAAAATTTTGAGTGATTTTTTTAGGGATCTGGTGAAAGATACAAAGTTTAAATTTTGCACGTGGATATTTCTATTTGATGTACATAGAAAAATAATAATAACTTGATCCATAATTGTTATAAACCGACCCCCCGGTCTAACGTGCACAAGGTGTTTCATGTGCATTGAAAAAAACACATAAACTGAAAATTTTTAAGTGAAATTTTAAGGTAGAAACTTGAAAATTTGCAAAATGCATTTAAAAAAAATCCTTAAAAATACGAAATATTAACTGGTCGAAAACCTTTAAAACTTCTACCCCCTCCCATACAAAATTATTTTTTCGACCATTTTTAAGAAATCAATTATCACCTAACTATTAAAAGCTATCAATTTGCAATTTTGCATAAGAGCTTACAAAAATAATTGAAATGAAATTACGTTAAAATTTTTGAAATCGCGCTTGCCCTTCTACCCCCTCCCATACAAAAGTATTATTTCGACCAATTTCATTAAATCAACTAATAATCAACAAATTAAAAGCTACGAACTTGAAATTTTGTACGAGCTTCTTACAATAGAAAAGAAAGAAAATTGCATCACAAGTCTTACGATTCCCCTACCCACTCTACCCCCTCCCATACAAAATTATTTTTTCGATCATTTTTAAGAAATAAGTTGTCAGCTAACTCTTAAAAGCTATCAATTTCAAATTTTGCGAAAAACTTACAAAAGTAATTCAAATGAAGTTGCTTTAAAAGTTTTGAAATCGCGCTTGCCCTTCTACCCCCTCCCATACAAAACTATGATTTCGACCAATTTCATTAAATCAACTAATAACCAACAAACTAAAAGTTACGAACTTGAAATTTTTTACAAGCACCTTCGTCTATGAAACACATTATATACAGAGAATATTGAACGAGATTCAAGCAATTAATTAAAAAGCTATTAACATCCACCCACCCTTACTATTACCCTGCTCCTTCCCTCATAAAAACCCAAACTTGCAGAAACGAATGAAATATTGTTAAATTGACAACAGCGCTGCCCAAGAACTCCCTTTCACTTAGCCTTCCCTAACCACTCTAACCTGCATATTGACTTTCCACTCATTCGCAACTTGTCCCAAGAATAATAAAGTTTCGCCCGACTTGTTGGCAGTTTATTTTACTCTTATGTGTAACTTAAAATTGATAATGAATGACTAAGAAACATTTAATTACAGATAAATAGGTGGTACCTTCGCAAGGCGTGCCATCCAGGGGCATTTTTAGAGTGATTATATGTTATTTCTATTCTTATTTATCAGATGTCTTGCCCTAAGGCTCGCTTCTGCAACATTGAAAAAAGGGTGGTAGAAAAACTAGGAAAGATGTTAGTACACGGTAAAAAATGTCTTAAATTTTAGCACAATTAATATTGCAATTCAAACAAATTCGATATTGAATATTAATTATTTTAAGCTTCAAAAATTACGTAGTTACTGATAAAATTAGTATTTTGGATTTAGTGAAATTGTGCAGTTTGTATGGGAGGTGATAAAATGAGTGAGGAGTTCTTAATGACTTTTTCAGAAATAACTATATGTAGACGTCATTCAGTTAACATGTTTCAAATTGTAGATCAGAAGCATTCATACTTTTCAAGAAAATGTACTTTTTGTAAAGTTTTGAAATTGTTTCATATTGTATGGGAGGGGTTAGAAAGAGTGCAGCGAAACGTCTATTTTTTCAGTCTTTGGCTACCGACACACGATGCGAGTTAATATATATTATCTCGCTTTTCGATATTACTAGTGTCATTATCCTATACATAATTCGGCCTACTTATATCAAAATAGGAAGTTAATATATATTAACTCGCATGGTGTGTCGGTAGCCTAACTTATAATTCTAAATAAATAATTTGCGCACAATTTCGGCTCCATTAATTTTATACGTACTGAGTAAATTAGTTTATAGTATTTCATGAAAAAGTTCAGTTTGTATGGAAGATTATGGAAGGAGTGGGAAAAACAAATAATTTTTATACAGTACATTGAAATTATAATAAAAATAATGTGGTTCAAATTTCAGATTAATAGCTCTCATACTTTTCGAGAAAAACCGTTTATTGTCAATTTCCGATATTCAGTCATTTTGTATGGGAGGGGGTAGAAGGGGTGGAGCGATTTGGCCCGTTTATGATCTCACCTTACTTCTTCCCCAAAAAGACGTATACAAAATTTGAGCTTCGTAGCGTTCTCAAGTTAGAGAGCGAACAGATGGACGGACAGACGGACATCTGGTTTCGAAATTTTTAGGCGATAACAAATATTTCTGTACCCTTGGTGACTCTGTGCGAGCAGTATTTCTTGGCGTAACCAACTTTAGAACAAAGTTATAATACTCTCAGATTTCACCTAGAGTATAATTGCCATATTCCCTTGTAGATAAAAAGTCGAACGACAGTATCACCAGGGCTTTACAGTTGTCGCAGACTTAGTTCTAAATTTTATTTCGAGTTTTCCAGTCTCACAAAAGAAAAATTTTATCTATTACAGTTTAGCCGAAAAGAATATTGGGGCTCGTCTAAATAAAGCTCGTCAGGCCGTCGGTATCCTTTCCCCTTTCTGGATGTTAAGAGAGATCTCCCTTCGCACGAAGCTGCGAGTTTTTAACGCATGCGTCAAATCCGTGTTGTTATATGGTTGTACAACATGGAAAGTGACCGTTCGACTTACCAAGAAACTGTAAACTTTCGTGAACCAATGTCTCCGACGCATTTTAGGAATATTCTGGCCAGAAGTGATCTTCAACGACGAATTTTGGAGTACAACTGGATAGACTAAAGGAGGCATTGAGATTCAAAGGCGGAAGTGGCAGTTGATCGGTCACACTTTGATGAAACCAGAGCGAAACGTTGCCGACGCTCAGGATCGCACCTTGTGGAAGATAGCTGTTTCTGTCCTATGCCCCTATAGGGGGTCTTAACAGGAATTTGATTGATTTGACAGTTTACATGACTAACTTAATAAAATTACAACCCAAATAGAAATTCAAATTGAGCAGTGTAAATTTATCGTCTGATGCATGAAAATAGTTTTTTTTTCTTTTCAAAGATTTAGTAGATGTATTAGGTTGTTGCAGATGAACTGGCGACTTTCGCGATGAAGTGAAGTTAGTTGCAATTTTCATGCCTCAAACTGCCGCCAAGTGGCTCTGGTAGTAATGAATATTGAAGTACAAATAATCCTACACTTGGACATGGAATCATTTCAGTTTCGGACTTAATTGATATCGGAGAGAAAACAAAATAAAAAAAACATGGGATCGAGTCAAAAACGGTTACTTTTTCTTTACGAGTTCAAACTTGGCCACGACGCAAGGGAGGTAATCAAAAACATCAACAGGCCATTTGGAGCTTTCACAGTAAGCGAACGAACCACACAGCAATGGTTCGAAAAATTCCGATCAAGGGATATGACCCTTCAAATTGAGCCATGTGGTCACCCAGGACCATCGATAGACAACGACGAGCTGCCAACCTGTAAGGAACATTGCAGAGAAACTGGGCGTACACTATTCGTTTCCCGGTACATGCAACAGCTTGGAAAAGTCAAAAAGCTTGATAAGTGGGTTCCGCATGAGTTTACTGAGGAAAACATGATGCGGAATAACGGTCAAAAAATTGAACGAGTTGCAGTATAAGACTCTTCCTCATCCACCATATTCATCAGACCTCTCGCCAACCGATTACCACTTTTTTAAACATTTGGATTATTTTTTGGTGGAGAAACAATTTAACAATGAAGCAGCAATCAAAAAAGCCTTCGAGTAATTTCTTCAGTCTAGAAAGTCGGACTTCTACAAAACTGGCATAAATGCACTTGTATCTCGGGAGAAGTGTATTGCTGGTACCTATTTTGATTAAAAAAATTAAGTTTTATAAGAGTTAAAGTTGTTTGAAATTTCACTAGCAAAGTCGCCATTTTATGTGCAACGACCTAATAGTTTAATCTACCGGTCGATTCTGGAAAAATTTTTTTTTCGAAACTTTTCTTCCTTATTATTTATTATACTCTAGATGAAATCTGAGAGTATTATAAGTTTGCTCTAAGGTTTGTAACGCTAAGAAATAAGGCTTGGAGAAAAAAATGAATGATACAGAAGTTAATGTTATCACTCAAAAATCTCAAAACCGGATGTCCGTCTGTCCGTCTGTCCGTCCGTCCGTCTGTCCGTCTGTCCGTCTGTTCGCTCTCTAGCTTGAGAACGCGTTGAGCTAGATTGTTCAAATTTTTTACACGTCGTTTTTGACAAAAAAGTAAGGTCAAGTTCGTGAACGGGCCAAATCGCTCCACCCCTTCTACCCCCTCCCATACAAAATTACACAATTGCGCAATTTGACAATTAAAGGATTTTCTCAAAAAGTATAAAAGCTATTGGCCTGAAATTGGATTATATTGTTTTTATGATAATATCAATCTACTGTAAAAAAATTATGCGTGTCCTCTCGCTCCTTCTTCCACCTCCTATACAAACTGTACTTGTCATGAATTATTCTAAGCCAATTTACTCAGTGCGTATAAAATTTAGCTAGCTGAAATTTTGCCCCAAGTATTTATTTAAAATTGTTAGTAAGGCCAAAAAAAATTAGATGATTAGCTTTACCCCTTCTAACCCCTCCCGTACAAAATGACACAACTTCGCAATTTGACAATAAATGGATTTACTCGAAAAGTGTAAAAGCTATTAGTCTGAATTTTTGGATATATCACTTTCATAATAATATAAATCTACAGTAGAAAAATTATTGGAGTCCTCCCTCTCCTTCCACCCCCTCCCATACAAACATCACTTTTTCGTGAAATGCTTTAAGACGATTTTCTCAGAACATATAACATTTATCGAGCTCATATTTTGTAATAAATTCTTAATTAATATTATCACTAAGATCAGAAAAAAATATTTGACTAGCTTCACTGCTTCTACCCCCTCCCATACAATATGGCACAGTTTCACAACTTCACAAAACATCGATTTTCTTGAAAAGTATGAATGGTACGAATCTGAAATTTAAGGGTTGTCAATTTTATAATATTCCTAGTTATTTCTGAAAAAAACACTAAGACCCCCCCACTCTTTCTACCACCTCCCATACAAACTGCACATTTTCACTAGATCTAACTCACTAATTTTCTCAGTCCCCATTCAATTTTGGAGTAAGCATTTTGTATAAAACATTTTTATAGCTAATTTAGCATGATGGGGAAAAAATTATTTCAATGCTATCACCCCTTCTAACACTCCCCATCCAAAATTTCTTGGGATGACATCTAGAGTATCGTAGCCCTGTTATGTTTTTTTATTAATTTGACCTGTAGTTATCACTGTGCCATGAAAGTCTAGTAGATCGCACTGAGATAGCTATAATTATTCAATGATTTTTTTTCAAAATATGTTCTTATTATTTTTCATTATTAGTTTGTGGACGGAGCGCATAATTTTGGTAGACAGTAGACAGTATACACAGTAGAACTACTCCCTATATTGCCTGTGTCAACAGGTTTTTCGCGAGAGACCACTCAATTTTGACATCATAACCTCCGAAAAAGAGGGAGACAAGAGCACTGACCGACACGTCCGCGATTGTTACAGTTTCGCTTGCTCTTGTCTAATAAAAAAAATCTTTGCGAAAATGAAATGGAAAGACCAAATTAAATGTTCACTGCAAGCAAGGAAATATACGAATGTTTTCGAAACCAAGCCGCATATTTGGAAAATGCTTATGCTAGGCACACTGTCCCCCTTACGGGGTGTACCTCTATCCAAGTCAAAAACATTCAGGTTATATTGTGCTGCGAACTATCTACCGTTTAACAGAGGCGTGGCGTCCCGAGTCCGCGACACTTCTTATCTCTCATTCTCGTACATGGCGTTCTTATAGCTTTTGCTCGAGTCGTATTCAACTTGGACGGCGGGTGCGCGGGTCATGGTCGGCGGTTCTTACAATTTCGCTTGGTCTTGTCTAATAAAAAAAAAATCTTTGCGAGAATGAAATGGAAAGACCAGATTGAATGTTCACTGTAAGCTTGAGAGAGAGGAAGCACACGTATCCGAGATGAAACACGAGTGTGTTTTCGGCAATTTTCGGAGCCGGGTCGTATTTTTAGCTGAGTTGTCCTACTATGTGTATACTATGATCCTACTATGTACACACTATGGGCAGGAGAGATGCGTTAACGCAATTGCTTCCAGCCAGTGCTTTCAGTCGCAAGCTCTGGCTCTCGATCAAAGTATTGCCAGTATTGAAAATTCTGTACTAGCCAAAAAATGATCAGGAAGAATAATGTGAAGAAGTAGATCTGGCAATATTGCTGATATTTATCGTTCTTCGAGAACGAATCGGTTTGAACTTCGGCAGATCGGGCGACATCTTTTTTGGACGTCTTTACCTTTTTTATTAAGAAAATAAAAACTAGAATTAATTAATTAATCAACATTTTTAAAGCTTATATTTAATATAAAACATAACAGGGCTACGATTGCGCGTAAAGCGCGATCTTACGATACTCTAGATGAGATAGAATTTTCCCCATCATGCTAAAGTATGTACAAAAATGTTTTATACAAAATGCTTACTCCAAAAATTGAATGGGAACTGAGAAAATTAGTGAGTTAGATTTAGTGAAAATGTGCAGCTTGTATGGGAGGTGGTAGAAAGAGTGGGGAATTCTAGTGATTTTTTCAGAAATAACTAGGAGTATTATAAAATTGACACCCCTTAAATTTCAGACTAGTGTCATTCATACTTTTCAAGAAAATCGATTTTTTGTAAAGTTTTGAAACTGTGTCATATTGTATGGGAGGGGGCAGAAGCAGTGAAGCTAATCACATATCTTTTTCTGATCTTAGTGATGATACAAATTAAGTATTTATTACAAAATATGAGCTCAATAAATGTTATATGTTCTGAGAAAATCGTCTTAGAACATTTCATGAAAAAATGTAGTTTGTATGGGAGGGGGTGGAAGGAGGGGGAGGATGCAAATAATTTTTCTACTGTAGATTAAGATTATTATGACAGTAATAAATCCCAAAATTCAGATTAATAGCTTTTATAATTTTTGAGTAAATCCATTTAATATAAAATTGCGAAATTGTGTCATTTTGTATGGGAGGGGGTAGAAGGGGTGAAGCTAATCGTCTAATTTTTTTGGCCTTACTAACAATTTTAAATAAATATTTGGTGCACAATTTCAGCCCGGTAAATTTTATACGCACTGAGTAAATTGGCTAAGAGTAATTCATGACAAGTACAGTTTATATAGGAGGTGGTAGAAGGAGAGGAAGGACACGCATAAGTTTTATACGTTAGATTAATATTATCATAAAAGTAATATATCCCAAATTTCAGGCAAATAGCTTTTATACTTTTCGAGCAAATCCGTTTATTGTCAAATTGCGCAATTGTGTCACTTTGTATGGGAGGGGGTAGAAGGGGTGGAGCGATTTGGCCCGTTCACGAACTTGACCTTAGTTTTTTGTCAAAAACGACGTGTAAATAATTTGAGCTTTCTAGCTCAACACGTTCTCAAGCTAGAGAGCGAACGGACGGACGGACGGACATCCGGTTTTGAGATTTTTGAGTGATAATATTATCTTCTGTATCATTCATTTTTTTCTCCGAGCCTTATTTCTTGGCGTTACAAACTTTAGAGCAAACTTATAATACTCTCAGATTTCATCTAGAGTATAAAAAGGTTTAAGGGTCTGTCAAGGCACGACGTCACTAAAATATTTGTTTGAATTTCGGTCCGTAACCTCCCTAGCAAATAAAATGCCATCTATCGAAGGGATTGCACAACATGGAATGTCCGCTAATTTATTAATTCTGATGTTTTAAGCTCCAGTGTGGTGGTAGTAGGGGTGAATGTGTTTTTTTTTATATAATTTCTTTGTACAAGTGTATTTTTGTTTTTAGATCATTTCATTTCAATTTAAATCTTTTAGCTTAAGTGCAATAGGGCACAGTTTTTAGTGTGGTCCTTTGCTTTGCCTTGTAGTTTGCTGTTGCTTAGGTTTAATTTTGCTGTTTTTAAAAAGTGTTAGCATTTTGTTTATTAGTTAACTGCCGAGTATCGCAATTTACTGTAGTACCCTTGTTTTTATTTTGCTGGTGCAGGTAATTTTAGTTTTAACGATTTTTGATAATTTAGATCAATTAAAAATCCTTTTTGATCATATTATTTCAAATGATTCTGGAAAATGGGATGCTGAAACAGTTAATAGTGCTAGAGGTCTTTTTGGTTTGCTTACAGACTTTCAATTTGTATTCTTCTTAACTTATTTTCAAACATTTTTCCACAAACCGATATTCTCTTTGACATTTTTCAATCTAATCAAAAAAATAGAAGACTTCAAAAATAAACTCAGTTCAATTAGAAATGATTTTCAAGAATCTTGGATCGTAACTTCATCCACTTGTGAAATACCACAATCCCGTAAGAGAGTTAGATGTGTGGTCGACGGCAACAAAAATAAACAACTTTCCTTTACACGTCTATATGTTGAAATCATCGATAATATTACTGTAGAATTAAACTCTAGATTTTCATCCCTAGAAAGTTTCAAATTTTTAAATATATTGAATTCATCTAAGTTTGAGTAATATTCGAAAAATTTTCCAGAAAGTCTTTTGTTGAATTTAACAGAAACTTATAGTCATTTATTTGATTCAATTTTATTAAAATTAGAGCTCATTGTGCTTTATTCTAATCCAGATTTGAAAGGAAAATCTTTTCAAGAAATTTTTAATTTTTTTCTTCACAACAACCTAAAAGAGAGCTTCACTCAATTTTATAAATTAATATGCCTCATTTTAACATTACCGGTAACTAGTGCGTCCGCGGAACGTAGTTTTTCATGCCAGATTTAATTTATAAATGAATAAATCATTTTGTAGAATTTTTATTTATAAAATATCTTTATTTGTTACTTTAGTGCTTTAATTTATTTATTTATTTAATTTTTTAATTTTTTAATTATATGAATTTTCGTTGCTTAAATTAATTTTCAGTATTGATGCATGGAGAGTATTTATTGTTGAATCATTTTTAATTATTGTTGCATTAGTTTTATTTATTGTTGAATTATTTTATGTATTACAGAGTAAAAAGACTCAATTGTATTTAATACTTAGTTATAGAATTATTAATACCCATTTTTAAATGAATGAAAATGTTTTAATTTTGTTTTGTTTTTGTATTTAGATTTTATTCAATTATCGTTGTGGTTTGTTTTGCTTATTGCTGATGAAAAGTCTACCAATATTTAATACAAAATGAAAAAAATGGATTAAACACATAAAATATTGTAATTAAATATTGTTAGCGTGGGAAATACTGAAACAAACAACAGTATACCTACTCTGACGTCCACGTTCGTGATTCCTGAGTGCTCTCAACACTAATAATGTTTCAAGCAGCTAACGAGAGAGGTTTTAGTAATATTTATAATATATGTATTGATTAAGCGTAATTAACCAATTTATTTAAAAAAATAATTGCTTTCCCTAGCTATAAAGTCACGCCACGCCACTGCCGATTAAGGATATTCATATACATGCAGTGGTGGCCACGAATTTAGCACACTCTAACTTTCAAGGGCAAATATTTTCTACTGTTTTCTATTTCAGTTTCATTGTGAATAAGATGAAAACAAGCTGGACACGAATTTAGCATAAAATTAAAAACTGTATAATATAAGCGGAAAACAAAATAACAAAGAACAAATTTCTACGTATGAATTTAGTATTTTATTGGATATCCTTTATTTTTAATGACAGCAGCGCATCTTTATCTCTATCAGGGTCATACAACGTTCTCTCGGAATTGCATACCAAGCTTTTTTCATTTCGGCCCAAAAATCGGCATTATATTTTGGTTTGACTACGTGAATATGCTCCTTGACATCATTCCACAAATTCTTAATGAACTTGATATCCGGTGATGGTCACTTCAGAACATCAATTCGGTTCTCTTCCAAGCAACTCTTCACTGTGCGCGAAGTGTGTTTGGATCGTTTTCATACATAAAACGCTATTAAGGGGCATGTTATCATCAGCAAATGGCATCATTGTGTTACAATAACGTTTTAGTAAACATGCTTATCCATTCTTGTGTTAATTTTATCTAGATATAGGTTTAACGCCCTACCAAGAAAACGCAACCCACACCATCACACTCCCACCACCGTGCTTAACAGTCTTATAAGTGAACTTTTGATGGTGCTGCAAGGACGCCATACGTACCGATTACCGTCGGATCCGAACCTACAAGGCTTTGATTCGTCACTCCAAAGCACATTTTTCCAAAAAATCAAAGGTTGTTGCATGTGTTCACGGGCAAACGCAATTCGAGATTTAAAATTTTTTTGGCTTGTTCTGTGCAATGATTCCACGCAATTGTTTTTGATTGAGCCGTCGTCTTATTGCCCTTGAGGATACATCAATGCCAAATTCAGACGAAATGTCTTTTTTTTATAATCATCATCATCAATGGCGCGACAGCCCAAATCGGGCCCTGGCCTCCTGAAGTCGTCGCCTCCAATCGTCTCGATCCAAAGACCGCTTCCTCCAGCTGCTAATTTTTAAGATGGCTTTGCTATCTTCATCAACCGAGTCTTCCCATCGCTTGCATGGCTTGCCTACTGGCCGGTTACCACTCGCTTTGCCATTCAGAGCACGTTTGGGGATTCTTCTGTCTTCCATTCGCTCTACATGGCCAGCCCACTGCAGTTTACGTAGCTTGATGAACGTTGCAGCTTCTGGCTCGTCGTAGAGTTGATACAACTCATAGTTGTATCATTACCGTCCTTTGTTAGATTAGCCCCAAGATATATGAAATTGTCCACATTCTCCAAATTATATTCCGAAATTGTTATACTATTTTTATAATGATCCTGCTATTAAAAGGGTTCTTGATTGAGGCTCTATAAATCAGACGGTCCTCTTTAATTGTTGTTTTTCGTGCTCTAGGTCGGTATTTAACATTTTTGGAGCTCCCATATTGTTGCATATGGCTCAATGCATTGTACACCATCTTTCTGGAACATCTTAACGCACTAGAAATTTGCGTAACGGTACTTCCACTGCTCTTCATTTACTGAACTACCTGTCGCTGAGTCTCTGTACACCATGTACCTTTCGCCATTTCTAAACACACATTTTTTAAAGAACATAAATGAAAATAAAAAACCGCAAATCTAACCAATTAATTTGATTTAACATAAACAAAAGCCCGAAATTAGTAAGATTTCAAAGGTGTACTAAATTCGTAGTCAGCTTGATCACGTACTAATTGCAATTAAGTGAGAATAGAAAAGAAAGGGAACAAAGGAACCAGACTAAAGTAACGGGACACGATCAACCCATCATAGCCAACACTCAAGAAACAAAAGTCGACTGAAAAGCATAAAACAGTAGAAAATATTTGCACTTGAAAGTTACAGATACCGAGTGTGTTAAATTCGTGGCCACACATTATTTCATGCAGCTATAAATTTGAAATTTGTTTCGCTGTTATGGGAAAACTATCTAAAATATTGACAAGATTTAAATGCCATGTTTTAAACAAATATTTATTGTTCAAGTTGGGAACTTCAAAAATAGCACAATTGTTGTTTGTAATACTTAATTAACAAAAATTATGAAAATACTGCTTAGTTATATGTCACAGCTTATTACATGCACTTAAACTTAGGCCTTAATTTACAGAAAAAAGTTAAATGTTATACAAAATTCAGTATTTGGTATGGTAGCCCTTTGCATTTATTACATCTTTAAGTCTCTTTGTCATAGAATCCACAAGTTTTTGGGTAGTTTCTGGGGTAATTTTCGTCCAATCCTCCAAAATAGTTTTTTTCAATTGTTCCTTGTTGGAGATACTATTAATATTAATATTATTTTCCAAAATTGCCCATAAATTTTCTATTACACTCATATCTGGACTCTGTGCCGGCGGGGACATAACATGCGGGCAGTTCCAAATCAGCCAAGATTGCACAATACCAGACTTATGCTTAGGGTCATTGTCTTGGTAGAAACGGAATATGTTTGGAATTTCAAGATTCGCAGCACTCTGGAGCAAATTTTTTTTCAAAATGTTGAAGTACATGGTTTTGTCCATGTAACCTTCAACGAACTCCAAATTTACAATCCCGGCTACCGACATACAGGCCCAAACCATTACGCTGTGTGCTTCACTGTAGCTTTTAAATTTTCTTTTTGTAGCTCAGTATTGGGTTTCCGCCATGCGTATGCCATGCCATCAGAGCCAAAGATATTAAATTTAGACTCGTCTGAGAATATGACGCTGTTCCAGAAGTCCGAATTTTTGTTGGCGTGCTCTTTAGCAAAGGCAAGACGATTCAGCTGGTTTTTTCTGCTTATGAATGGCTTTTTTCTAGCTACTCGACCATTGAAGTTGTGGTCTCGGAGCACGCGGCGGACAGTTAGTGCACTGCATGACTTACCTAGTCCTTGCTGTATCTTCGCGACTACTTTTGGAGCCGTTAACTTTGGGTTCGCCTTGATTTTACATACAATAAATCGTTCGTCAGACGAGTTGAAAGTTTTGTTTGGCGCGCTTCTGCCCTTATCTTGAATACGATTTTCATGAAAGAAGCGTTCAATGATACTCTGCACTGTGGTGGGACTCAAATTAAAAAATTGAGCAATTTCCCGCTGGGATAGCCCGTCCTTGAAAGATTTATCACTAATTCTCGCTGCTCAATTGTCGTGCGACGACCCATTTTTTCAAAAAGCATTTCTTGTCCTTTGCGCGTAAAATATCACACTAAATATTGACTACAATTCTTCAAAAAAAGTAAAGAAAAAGAAAGTCACGTTATACAGCGCGACACGATCGGACAGAACTGGAGACAAGTATCTGCATGAAATAACCTGTGGCTTGCGTTTCTGCTGCACCATTGGTCTTTTCAGTCTTAAGAGTGTCAGCATTTATTTTTGTAAACTTTTTTTATTTATTATAATCAATAAGCATGTTTTTCTGTATCTACATTCAAAATTTCATGATTTTTATACTCTGAGATGAGATCTGAGAGTATATTATGTTTGCCTTACCGTTTGTAACGCTAAGAAATAATGATCGCACAGAGTCGCCAAGGGTACAGAAATATTTGTTGTCGCTCAAAAACCTCGATTCCGAGTGACCGTCTGTCCGTCTGTCTACAACATAACTCTCGAAAGCTTTGACCTATCGTGCTGAAATTTCTTATATATCAGTTTTAGCAAAAAAGTAACTTTAAGTTCGTGAACGGGCCAAATCCCCCACTCCTCCTTTCCCATACAAATTTCATGAAATTTCGAAATTTAAATAAATTCATTTTTCTGTGAATATCATTGACGTCAAAACATATTGATCTGATCGTTTTACTCCTTCTACCACCTCCCATACAAATGCACAATTTTCAAAAATGTATTTATTCGATTTTCATTGCAACTAGTACAGCTAAAAGAACCAACTTTTGTCATAGTTAATGTTATTACAATTGCAACCGATTTTGTGAAAGTTATCAACTTCACCTCACTCTTTCTACCCCCTCCCATACAAATTTCACTAAATTTCGGAATTTTATCTAAATTATTTTTCTCCAAAACCGTCAAAGCTATCAACTTTAAATTTTGATAAAAGTATACTATTATAAATATCATTGATGTCGAAAAATTTGGTTTTGATTCAAATACTCCGTCAACCCCCTCCCACACAAATGCACAGTTTTTGGCAAATGCATTTAATCGATTTTCATTGAAACTAGGAAAATTACAAACTTCCAACTTTGCCAGAATTTGTCCCTTAATAATTGCAATAAATGCAAAAGAAATATGAACTTCGCTTCACTAAAAGAAATAATCGGTGAATAAACGTGTGTCAATTCGATATCCATTTTTCAAATAAACACCTTTTTTTAAGCGATTACAACCAGACAACTTTTTTCCTTAAAGTTTTGTCTCTCAAGACGGCGCGAGCCTAAAATGTGGTCTGAAACGGCCCAGTCAGTGTTCCGGCTATGCGATTTTGGAAAAGTGTACCAGCGAAGTGTTAAAAAACACTTCATTCGATTTTGAGAAAAAAATTCTCTTCTAAAAGAACCTTATTATGCGATATTCCCGGGGGCCATACATACCGAAAAGACGATTTCGTGCAAAAATAGCTATTTTCGCACAGACATTCCTGACAAAGCACTCAATATAATGAAAATTTGTTTTTATAATTTTAATCCTTATTAATTTTACAACAGCAGATTGGTAACAAATTTTTTAAATTATGTTTAGGAAAAAGTTTACTGCATAACTCCGAGTTCGGTTTTTTAAAAATGAGAAAAACAGTACTTTTCGATGCGATTTATCACCTATAAGTCAGGCGACGACTATATATTATTTTTTGCAATAACAATAGAAAAAGGTTGCGACAAGTGCTGTATGGCAGAACATTTTCGATTTTTATAAGTATTGTTAGTAATAAATGGAGTTAAAAAAGAGCGTTTCTTATTGATTTTTTTGTTCGAATTTTTGTATTAAAACTGATGACTATGAAATTTTTTTAACGCTCATATCGAAGAATAGAATGTTGTTAAGCTTATTCAATGAGTTTGATATTAGTTTTCATAAAAAATACATCATAATTCTTTGAAAATCAATCAGTAAATTTCGCAGGGAAAATTGAAGATCAGTATGCCTTGAGACGGCGACCAGAGCAGAGGTCGGTCCGCGCCGATTTTTCAATCGGTTGGTCTCTTTTACAATATGTTCGTACGCTCTCAAGAGATTTGTCTTTTCCCCTTCGCATTTTCTATGATCGCTTGCATTCTTTGTATGTGTTGTCGCAGATCAAAGTTCGTAGGTGAATGATTAGAAATCCATTGACCTAGGCAAGGGTGAAGCGGGAAGAATATTGAATGGAGTGGTTGGGAAATCGTGTCGTGTGGATAAATGAATGGCTTGTGTGTTATGATTTAGTTTAGGAATGCAAAAAAAAGAAAATACGTCTCCCTGTACACCGTACAGATGGATTCATATCTCCTAGATCCTTGGAGATAGGATGTTAATTTTTTGCTAGACTGTAGAACGCATAAATAATAATATTTATAAAGACAAAAAGAAGTTTCAACTTTCAATCACTAACGTAAAAAATAAAAATTATTGTGATACTAATTTCAATTAGGAAAGACTTGGCGGCTCTAAAAATATACAACAACCGAGGAAATACAAACATTTAAAGAAATACAACCGCTTCCTGTCAGTACCATATTATTTGTTCCCTATTTTTTGAACGTTTTTAATGATATTTATATTTGAGAACAAAATATTTAAATCATTTCTGGGTTGTATATGTGAAATAACTTTTGATTTTTTTCTGTAATAGTATACCAGTCCAAATCAGTTTTTGGATTGTTCAACCCCTCAAGTACATGACAAATTTTTGGTCGAAGGTAGGCGCATCGTAGATTTCCAATTTATTTTCAATAAATTTAAAGAAATATCGATGCATTCAGAGCGTTTCGGTTGTGGGTTTGCATATTTAACAATTAGTTCTGAGAATCGTAATGGATTTAGTTCAATTTTTAAATTAAAATGCAGTATGTGCAACAGCTCATTTGAACTTTCAACGTTGGAACCAAAATGTGGTCAAGACCTTGAATTAAACGAGGCCGCTGTTCTTACAGTTCAGTCTACCGGGATTGGATATATGCAGCTTGATCAATTATTTTCATCTATGTCAATTCCGTTTATGACCACACGAACATACGAAAAAATTCAAAATAATGTTTGCAATTGGCTGGACATCGTATCCGAAAAAACTATGATGGATGCCGCAAAGTTGGAAGCGGATCATGCTATAGCATCAGGTAATATAGATGAAAATGGTGTTCCTACTATAACAGTAGTAGCTGATGGATGTTGGTCTAAAAGATCCTACGGCACCAACTATTCTGCACTTTCCGGTGTAGCAGCAATTGTTGGCTTTCATTCTAAAAAAATTTTGTACATAGGAGTACGTAATAAATATTGTTTAGTTTGCAAAAAAGCGAAAAATAGATTGGTTGATCCACCTGAGCATATTTGTTACAAGAACCATGAACGGGGTTCCACTAGCATGGAATCCAATATTCTTCTTGAGGGATTTAAGACTTCCGTTGAGAAACGTGGATTGATCTACTCACGAATGATTGCTGATGGTGACTCCAGTACTTACAATAAAATTTTGCAAGCAAGACCATATTTAGATAAAACCGTCGAAAAAATTGAATGTAAAAACCACTTGCTTCGAAATTATTCCAGAAAAATTAAAATACTTTCGTGCAGCACGCAATATCCTCTGCAGCTCCGAAAAATAATTCAATTAAATTTGCAACGCTTTAGGACTGCAGTAAGTTGCGCAGTGAAATATTGCAAACAAGAAAATTGCGATTTTTCTCAGAAAATTAGCAATATTTATAAAGATGTACTAAATGGGCCCCATCATGTACTTGGTGATCATTCACAATGCAAGAATAGGCCGTATTTTTGCAAAAAATTAGACCACGACATAAACTATGTTCCGGAATTTGAGAAGTGTGGCTTGATGGAACAAATATCAAAGGCAGTATCTTGTTTAGCTGTTCATTCAAGGAGCCTCATTCATGATATCGATAGCAACATCGTGGAGTCATTCAATAACGTTGTTGCGAAGGCTGTTGGTGGCAAAAGAATTAATTTTTGAACAAGACGCGGTTACCAAAGCCGGTGCGCTGTAGCAGTGCTATCGTTTAATACATCGCACTTATTGTCAAAAACCCAAAAAGAAATTTTCGGAAAAAACCTTAATGGAATCACGACTGATACGAAGAAATCGCAAGTTATCCCGAAAACGTAAACGCCCGGTGAGGCAGCCAGTTGCGAAAGATTTTGAATATGGTGGAGATTGTTCAAAGCCAGACATGGATAAAGAAGCCTTTATACTTGCAAAAAACAAGTTTCTTGAAAGGCTGCAATGCAATGTGGACTCCCGCGAGATGATTGAAAATGACACCATTTTACAAATTAATTCCACTCGCTGGTTTGAGCTCAGACGAAATC
The DNA here is from genome assembly GCA_963669355.1 of Chorisops tibialis. Lineage (NCBI taxonomy): Eukaryota > Metazoa > Arthropoda > Insecta > Diptera > Stratiomyidae > Chorisops > Chorisops tibialis. The sequence continues at coordinate 201,991,915 of OY770262.1, read as the reverse complement.
TTTTAACCGCGTCGGATTGGTATTTTCAAATTCAAGGACAACTTCACATTTGTCAAAAAGAAATATGTATTTTCTGTGTATGGACTGAAACTGATATGAAAATTGAATATGTGAAGTATGACGATCCGTTTTTTAAAGAAAAAATGGAAGAACAGCTCACGAAGTTCTATTTTAATTGTGTGATTCCTGAATTAATTGACCCAAGATATACGCGGGGAATGAGAATCAGGGATCCTGAATACATTTCGATAGCAATAAAAATAGAAAGAGTTTAGGACTGACAACGACTTAAGCAAGATGACTGCCTCACACAAATGTTTAATGACAACAAGATTTAAACACCAAGTTACCAACTTTAATTGGAAGCACAATAATAACGAAATTAAAAGCATTGATATCCATTTTAAATTACGCAACCCAACAGCTGTACTGAAATTGTCGACCTAAAGAACGCAATAATTGGACCAAACACAATTTATTAGAGACACAGCTGGCAGCATACGACCAAACCTAAATCATTGATTATTATATAATGATACAACCGTAAGTATCATCTTGCCTTAGTACGTTATTTTAGTAAATTATAATTTCACCCCATTTTTTTTTCTTAAAAACTAGTAAATTCATCGGTGGAATAATTATTTTACGTCAGGAATATTGTATAGCCCCGATTCAATTCAAAATGAAAAATAAGGAAGTTTCTCTCGTGCTTACATTGGTTTTATAAAATATTATATGATTTATTGTTGTTGTAATTTGACTGATCTATCAAACAAGCCAGAAGAGAAGAAAAAAAATATCCAATTAAAAATTATAATATAAAAAAATATTTGCCAACTGTAAAACGTCATGCGAATTACTATTTTTAAACTATGTAATCATATATGTACATATGTATTAGATATGTGCTACGTAAATTTGTATCAAATAAATTTATTGATGCATGCACGTACATAAGACACAATTATGTACGTAAGTGTATTCATTTCAAATCTGGTAAAACTATCATTGACCTTGTGTTTATATTTTGTTGATAGCTTTGTGTATGTATTTTTTCCAATGCATCATTTTCTTTTCTTATTCCTTCGCGACCTATTTCCCCGCTTTCATTTCCACTTCCTCTAAATTCTTGCACATTCCTTTAGTCCTATCTTCCCGCATCGATGTGGAAAAACTAATCATCACAGCATGTACGACTGGCTACAAGTCGAGCAAATTACGACACGAAAAAGTGTTCAGAGAGAAAAAAATCATTTACTCTCTTGATTTTAAATCGTAGGCAAAATGATTTGAAATCGCTATCGACCGATGGTAGGTACGGCCCGTTAAAAATTATGAAATCAAATTTAGGCGGAGTCTAGAGATCATCTCATTTTTATTTCGTCTCTCGTACCGTACTCTGATCCTGGCAACAGCTAAAGGCCGATGCTTAGAATCGCGCCTTGTAGAAGAGAGTTGTTTCTGTCCTATGCCCCTATAGAGGGTCTTAACAGGAATTTGATTGACCGTACTCTGATGGTGAACGTTCTTCTTGAAGGTAACAGAACTAATATTGATTCTTTGGCGTTTCTGAGTTCAAAAATAAAACTTATAATATTCAAATAATTAGCTAACACAAAAATTGCCTTGTATATGTAGGTACTTTATTGCAATATTTACATAGTATTTAAGGAACTTAGGAAAGAAAATTAATGTAATAAATATAAAATAAAAATAATAATTCAGACTTATTAAAATTCAAACGGGCATCGTGCAATTAATGGGTGCCTCAACCGCCTCGTCATTTCGACTGAATCGCTTTTCAATATTTATTCTTGTATCCCAGGATTGAGTATCAAACTTACCAAATAGAATGAACACGAAATTTCCCAGCAGATACGCTGCTGCAGCCCCAAAGTATACAATTCGCCACTGTGCAGGATCAGACTCAAAATAAAAAATTTTGTTCGTTATAAATTAAATTTGGATTTAAATGAAAATGTATCAAGCTTACCTCATCAGAAACTACCAGACCGACCATTAGTATGGCAACAATACCCCCTCCAGTTCCAATACAATTCGCCACTCCCATTAAAATTCCAGCAAAATTTGGCGATAAATCTATGTGATTAACACTATAGCCAAAATAGACGCCAGCATTCACCCCGACTGCAATTATCAAAAGAAAGATTGCCATCCCAACATTCTCAGGTGTTACATATCCCAGTCCGATGAAGGCGATTCCCGGTATGACGATTCCTATCGAATTAAATAGCTTCCGACTCAATGGTAGCGACATTTTTAATTTTTTTGTGCATAAATCTGCCATAATCCAGAAAACGAAACTCAAAATGAACATTGCGCACGAAGGTAATGCTGACAAGATTGCGTTATCGTTAATGTTCATACCCAGAACTCCTCTCATGTATGTCGGCGTGACAGTTATCACGATCCAGAATCCCCAACTGTGACACGTTTGCATGAAGATCAACGCTAGGACAGGAACCGATGTTATTATTTCCAGCCACGGTGTCGCTAACTTCTTGCTTGGTAATTGTGAAAGTTCGATCGAACTATTTATTAGCATTTTCTCAGCAGATGATATCGACTTGTGCTCGGCTGGACAATTAGCGCCAAGAAGAAACCAAAAAGCGCACCAGAGTAGTCCGATCATACCCCAAATGTAAAATAGTCCGGGCCATCCCAGGCTCGAGGAAGCAATAATGCCGCCTGTTCCAAGGACTACAACAGTGCCAATCTGAGCACCAGAATAGCTCAGGACACCGAGTCGAGCTCGTTCGTCCACCGGCGACCATTTTGCGAGTAAGGTATGTGTCGACGGAAACAGGACACCGTGAAACAGACCTTGGATTACGCGTAGTCCTAGAAGCGATTTCCAGCCACCTATTGACGTGCAAAATGGCGTGATGATGTTTAAAATGGAGCAGCCAGCGACTCCGATAAGTAAAGGCATTTTTCCGCCATATCGAGCTGCTAAAGGTCCTGCAGGAATTTGCGTTACAACGTAGCCCCAAAAGAAGCTGCTCAATATCGTCGATTTGATTTCTTCGTTCCAATCGAAATACTGAAACCAAGAATAAGTTTAAGAATTCAGTTGAATTTTTCTAATACTTACTTCGAAATCAGAATTTGCAGTGCTTTTGTCCGTCATGGCGACTATAGCAAACGATATGTTGGACTGCAAAGCATACATAATTGCCAAACAGCAAAATAACAAAAGGCATTGTTGATGACGAATACCAAACTGTGGACCTGGAATATGTAATATAGTTATAGTATTTATATTGTGATAATACTAAATGCCTTTAAAATGCCAAATGAAAATGCATTAATTGTTTTTTTTTTTTTTTTTTCAAAATTGAAACACGATTTGTTGATTACTACTAGCTTAACTTTTGACGTAATATTTTATTGTAAGCTTTTTCGTAACTTACCTTTGTCTTTGTAAACACGAAATTCCTTAACTTGTTCCTTGTAACATGTGTCGCTGCCATTAACGGACATCTCTGTGGCTCTTTTTTGAAACCCTTATTTTAAACTTAATTTTTGGTTTTTTTAAATTTTATATTTGGTAGCTGTTAAAGCAATTTCTTTGTGGTTTCTTTTCATTACAGTTGCCCGTCTTTATAACGATTCTTGTCTGTTTATTCTGAAAGATACAAGTGGCTTACGAGTATAAGAGATTTAATTTATAGCGACATAGCCATTCATTTTGGAATAAATTAAAGTAGAATCATGCCTGACAAGTCGTGCTATGGTTTGCCATTTTGCATGTTTTACAAGATGATGCTAAGCTAAAACTAACAAATCTAATACCTAAACATTCTGAGATATTGAAATATCTCAAGCACACTAGGACAAATTTGAACAATGATTTTTATTCAGTTTTACTTGGGAATGGTACATATTTTTTGAATTTAGAAGGTTTGACGCATATGTTGATAAAGATACACTTTTAGTGTGCAGGAGCGAAAAAAAAGTTTTATTTTTTATCGTAATTAATAAAAAGTCAATGATAAAGCGTCATGCCACTGCTCTTTGGGTTTATCAACGCACGGCTGTTGTATATTTAAAAACAGCCATGTCTAGTTATATTATCCAAATAATTTTTTTTAACTTTGCACTGACCGATAACCGACTCGTAATCATAATATTTAACTGTGTTTCGGTATTCAACCAAGTTTCGGAATATACTTGAATGCGGACTATTTTGTGTCAGTTCATTGAGTTTTAAGATTGTACTAATCGGTTGAGAGATGGCATCGAGTTAGGGTGTTTTCTAATCTCGATTCTTTTTGTTAATAAAAATTGAAATGGAATCATAAACACTATGAAAGCGTATTGAGATATGATAAATGTTATTTCAAGACAGTGCTTTTCAGAATTTTTGAATGATTTATTACGCCAAGAAATTGCTTCGTATACGCCGTTTTATTTATAACAAATCCACCTCCAAAACAATACTCTAAGTCAAATGCAGCACAGCAATATAAATTACAATTTTCACAACTACTTATAAATTAACTAAGAGGCACATGAGGTTATTTCTACAGAACAAATAAAACTGATTTCCATTTTTTTTTTAATTAACATTACGAGTTATCAGTACATTTTCAACCAATCGACGTAAATCGGAAGAAGCACGAAACGCAGAGCCACAAAGACATAAGTCTTCAATGAACAGATTATAAATAATTTAAAAAGCATATAGAATTATATTTATATATTGCAATAAGCAAATTGAGGGTTCATCTAGTTCTCGAAATTATGAGTAATAGTTGTTAGCTGCAGTACAAATTTTTTTCTGTATATTTATCAGAAGAGGCCAGGATGATAAAATTCTGTTTGAAAGATGCTTCAAGCATGCATGAAGGTTAAAGCTGCGTACATACTTGAGTATTAACACCGAACGAGGCAAAGCGAGGCGAGCCCGTTTCGTTTCGAACAAAATTACCTTAAGCAGCGAACGAAGCAGCGATTCGACCATTCGCTGCCGTTCGCAGCTAAACTGTTTCGGACTATTTAGATTGATCTTTTTTTTTCCAGAAATTAGGAAAATTTTCGCATTCTTTTATAACATGCTGTACCTTTTCGTTATCTTAACTCGTTTTTCAATAATTGTTTCCAAAAGTACAACCAACCTGTCGTTTGAAGGAGCGAGGCGAGGCAAAAATGTTCCAACTGCAGAATGTCGTCCAAATACAACCGAATTTTCTTTGATTTACCGACTCGTGGGTAAGCTGTACGCAGTTTGAGGCTAGACACATATAAATGCGTGGGAGAAACGCTATGGAAAAAATTATAAACAATTCTACTGCGTTGAGAGCGACGAAAAGGTTTTCAACACCCAAAGCACATGATTCCCATGCATTGGCTTCTACCCGTGCGCCCATATTCAAGAGCCAATCGATCCAATCGGTGGCCGTCGCTATGGGTGCTTAAAACCTTTTCGTCGCTCTCAACGTAGTAGAATTGGTTATAATTTTTCCATAGGCTTGGGATATTTTATATTATTCATAGTCTTTGCTTATACCAATCTTACCCAAACTGCGGTATTACTTTGCTTAGAGACATCAAAGCAGCGAACAACATTTTGAACTTAGTCTTGAACCAATAAAATTTTACAATGGTAGATAAGTTATCTTAGAATATTTTATAAATATCCTTGAACATTAAATTTGGTACATAAAGTATTCTTACACTCAGAGAAAAAAATTATTATACTAACGAAAAACTACAGTAAAATCAATGAAAATTTACATTCCATGCGAGCCTATGCGAACTTTTATTCTTTGTAAGAAATTATTTTCTTTAAAATAAAAACTTTTTTAATTCAAATATAGTATATTTTCATTGAAGTAAAAAATTATTTTATTGTTCAAAAAAAAAAAAAAAACTGAATGGAAGGTAGGGGGGAGGAGTGAGAACGGACCGTAACGAGTGGTGCAGAAGCTGGTATGTTTTTCCATTTGTACTGGCTGCTACTGCCAAATATTTGCAGATGTTATGGGGAGACTGGAGGATAGAAAGTGAACAGAAACCAATGTTTCACTTTTACATCGTTTGGATAATTTTTCATTATCAGCAGCAACTGAAAAATTCGTACCTAAAATTTACTGCCCGGAGTGGGAATCGAACCTGCGACCTATTTGACTTTCAAGCGAGCACGCTGCCCACTACACCACGGAGCATTTTTTTAAAGTGGCATGTTTAAAGTGACATGTTTCTTCTTTCACACACAAAAAGGGCGAACTTGCATGATATTTAATGAAATTCTTGTTGTTGAAATAATGTAGTCTACATTGCATTTACAAAACTTATTTTCGTTGCAGTTAAAACTTTTTTCATAAATTGTATGAAATTATTATTCAATTAAAGAAAAATTTGTTTCTTTCTATGAAAAATGCTGTATTGTCAAATTAAAGACGGTTTTTCATTAATTCTAAGTAATTAATTTTTCTGAGTGTAGTTCTCTAATTTTTTTCATTTCGTATTATTTTATAAGATCATTCCAAATATGAATAAAACAAAGCACAATATTAAAACCATACTGACCTGGTCATACTAAGTCTTCATATAGTGCGTCTAGTTTGATTAAGATAAGAAGATAATCACCATTCTTTGACGTGCTTCAAGCAAACGTCTACCCGTAGCTTGATCTAAATGCTTCGCAAATTTGTAATTAGCTATACATATTTGAAGATAAATATTGCTTACACGCTTCAAGCGATAGCTAATGCTAATTAGAATGGCAATTTCATCATAATTTTGGAAATTACAAGTACAGAAGGAACTTTGCACACCAAATATTCTTTTAATTTATAAGGTGTATCTTTTTAAGCTATATGCAAACAGAGATTCGCGACTTATAAAGAAGCAATCTTAAATAAAACGGTTGCATTATCCAGTCTAATTTCTGTGCCTTATTCGTATTTAATACTTCATTGAATCGTTCGACTTTATCAATTTTGATATTTTGCTGTCGCCAGAATGATTCGGGAAACAGTGGAAAGCCGCAATCAGGTTGTGATGAAGCCCAATAGATTATTTAGCGATAAAGGTGAGTAAATGTTGATGGATTTTGAATGATTTTAATGTATATATGGTATATTGCAGGCCCACGTTTCGGAGTGCGCCATCAGCAATGTATTCTCCTATTTTTCTGTCTTTTCGTGATGTACACGCTGTCCATTAACTTGTCCTTGGCTATAGTTGCGATGACCGACAAGAGTACGGCTAATCCTTATTTCGAGGTATTTATGCGTTTTCAAGTTGATTACATTCCCAATGCTGTAAACTGTAATTTCTCAAAAAAATACACTAAACAGGAATTCCAATGGAACGAGCAGACCAAAGCAACTGTACTTAGCAGTTTTTTTTGGGGGTATGTCTTGACTCAAATACCTGCAGGTAGTTTGTCTAAACGCTACGGTGGAAAGATCCCTCTGTTGATCGCTGTGGGAGGATGCTCTGTAATCAACCTCTTGATTCCCATATGCACTAGTCTTGGCGGATCTAACGTTCTCCTCGCTTTAAGAATGATTCAAGGACTCTTCCAAGGGGCCCTGTTTCCATCGACATATACCTTATTAGTACATTGGGCTCCGGCCAAGGAACGCGCACTCCTGAGTGTTTTGAGTTATCCAGGAGCGCAAGTCGGAACGGTAGTAATGATGTCGACAGGCGGGCTTATAGCTTCTTCGGATCTCGGTTGGCCTGGTATTTTCTACATCTGGGGATCGGCCGGTCTGATTTGGAGTGCTTTGTGGTGGGTATTTGGTGCTAATACTCCTGCGGAGCACAAGTCGATAACTACTGCAGAACGAAATTATATTGAGAGTACGCAAGAAGATCACGGACAGAAGCAGTCAATTCCCTGGAAGATAGTTCTTCGATCTGTGTCATTTTATGCATTGCTCATCGCGCATTGCTCTCATAGTTTTGGGTTTTGGATACTTTTTACAATCGTTCCGACGTATCTGAAAGCAGTGCTTGGAATGGAAATCCGCCAAAATGCACTCCTCTCGGCTCTTCCTTCGGCGGCCATGTTTATTTTGAGTCAAGTCTTTGGAATTTTATGTAAATTCGGTGTAAAGCGATGGAATTGGTCAAACCGGACCGTGCGAATAGCATTCAATTCAATCGGACTTGGAATACCTGGAATTTCTTTTATTTGGCTGAGCTTCATGACAAGGGATAACACAGTGTTGGCCATAGTTTTGTTGGTCACGGCTTCGGGAACGAATGCTGCAATATATTTTGGATACTACGTTAATCATATGGACTTGTGTCCTTCGCACGCTGGCATTTTGTTCGGAGTTACAAACTGTATAGCGACGTTGGGGGGTATTTTCGCAATACTCATGGTTGGGTGGTTGGTCACAGACGAGGTTAGTTATAAAAAGATTTCAAAACTAAAAAAAAAAATTAAAATTAAAATATTATATTTATATAGACTAATCCGAAACAATGGCAAATTATGTTCACAATTACTGGAGCAATTTATTTTGTTGGAACTCTGGTTTTTATGTTTTTTGCGAAATTCGAAAACCAAAATTGGGTTAAATCTGATGATATTTCGACTTCAGTAGAAACGGATCAAAATAGAGAGAACAAAAATATAAATTCTGGAAAACCGCGCACTATTGACTGTAGAAAATAAATGTACATGAAACGTTTCATTTTTAGTAATTATAAAATTATATAATTGTATATAATAAAAATATATTTATTTCTTTATTTATATTGTAAGCAGAGTTTAGAGAATCGTATTTCGATTTCTTTTTAACTTTGCAAAAAGGTACTTGCGTACGAAAAGATTGAAATTTTACTAGTTTGTAATCCCGCCTACACGTTGTTCATTATTTTCGTGTAGATTAATATGAAAGTTTATGGTTTATTTTTTGTTCGTTCGTTTATCCAGTGTCTACTTTGCTCCGAAAAATGTATTCTTAATTCTGTTTTTGTTAAACACCTACTCCTCTAGGCAGAATTATTTTTTTTAATGTTCCACGAAACTACAGGGGCTTTTCCTTATATGTTGGAGTGCTGCTATTTGTAGTAAATTTCGCATTCAATAAATTATTTGTTGTATACATTTCTTCGTATCCCAACGAAACGATTTTCGTGTAGATGAACCAACGTCAACCGAAAAACTAAATTATGGAAAACATTACGATGTTTTGTGTTCCCAAACCAGAGGCAGCTGTAACTATGACAATAGTGTGGCTGAAAACCACCACAGCTTACACTATTGGTCCAATTTATGGAAAGCAACTAAATCTAAGTGATTGGAATTTTTATCACATGATTGTAATCTAAATGAAGGAATGGGATACTTAGTATAATGTTTGTGGAAAATACTTAATTAAATATTCGTACAATTATTTTTGAAAATATATTCAATGCAATCATAAATATATGTATAGATCTATTAAACTAGGTTTATATGTATGTATGAGCATGCCGAGCATCTAAATCTAAAATATATATATATATATATATATAATATCAGTCCTCCATTAAGATTTGTAGCGACCAATATTACTATTCAAAATATAATTTCAATTTATGAAAAATTAAAACCAAAATTTCATAAATTCTAACATCGAAATTCATATTTAAAACTATTTTTAGACACTGACCCTTTGCGGTTAATTGTAACGAATACAAAAAGCATTCGTATTTGGGAAATAAACTAACTATGTACAATATTTTAACATTGAAATACATAAAAAATTAGCTGTAAGTTTAATTTAAGAGAAATGTTAAAAATACGGATAGAATCCAAAATAAAACGCTTTTAACTATTGTCCGTCGAAGAAGTTATCACTTTTACTTACATTTTATCCCCGGCTAAAGCTCCTATAGATTCATTGTACATAACAAATTTATGAATAAAATCTGCCTCATTCATGAGTTTTCCAATATTACAAAATGATGGCTTAATTACCTACTTCATCGCTAGGTCGCACTCTTGTCAGCTCATCTTCATTTTTGATTGTTTTCGGTTTTGGCGAATTTCAGAACTGAACAACAGTTTGTTCAAATATCAAAAACATTGAATTACCAAATAAATAATAACCAGCCGCGATGAAGAAGACAATGGTCGATATCTTTCTAAAATCCAAAAAAACCAAGCAACTCAAATTTCGATGATACTCTAGATGAAATGAGAATGACTTTAATATACCGGAAAATAAGTTATCTCAAATTCTTTCGAATAGTGAATAGAGACTTTTGCATGGGAGGTGGTAGAATTGGAGGGGGAGGTTTGTATTTTTCGTATATGATACTGAACATGCCTTGCAAAATGTTTTTTGCTGAAGTTAAATTTTAAGTTTTCATTATTTTGAAGGAAATTGGACATAGTTTTCCTGACATTGGGGCATTTGTATGGGAGGTGGCAGAGGAAGTGGAGCGTTTAGGATAATTTTGAAACTGTTTATTATCATCCTTATCACCATGCTTTGATTCAATTTCAAAGTCGATAGCTCTCATAGATTCGAAGGAGAAATGCTTTTCTTGAATTTATAATGCAAATATTTATATGGGAGGGGGTAGAAGGAGTGAAGCGGAGCTGATATTTTTTTGTAGCATTTATTACAATTATTAAAAAACAAATTCTGACAAAATTTTAAGTTAGAACTTTTTCTAGTTTTAATGGAAATTGATATAATGCATAGGGGGTAGAAGGAGTTCACGGATCAAAACAATTTTTTTTCCTATTATTGATATTTCTATTTTTATACTTTATACAAATTATCAAGTTGATAGCTTTAACAGTTTCGAAGAAAAATAATTATATTTAAATTTCAAAATTTCGTGAAATTTGTATGGGAGGAGGTAGAAGGAGTGAGGTGAAGTTGATAATTCTTTTTAAAACTAATTGCAATTATAGTATAATTAATTCTGACAAAATTTCGTCTTTTCAGCTTTATTAGTTTCAAAGAAAATCGAAAATATGAATTTTTGTCCATTTGTATGGGAGGAGAGATAGAAGGAGTTAGGGGATCGGATCAATACTCCGTGATATTAATGATATCTATATCATAATACTTTGCCCTAAATTTCAAGTCGATAGCTTAAATAGTTTCGAAGAAAAATCAATTTCTTAATATTTCGAAATTTCGTGAAATTTGTATGGGAGGGGGTAGACGGAGTGGGGGGATGTAGCCCATTCACGAACTTAAAGTTACTTTTTTGCTAAAAATGACACACAAAAAAAAAACTCAAAATGTTCAACATTTTCGCTTTCCACCTCCCTCCCCTTACACCCCCCAACTTAAATTTTTTGCCAAAATTAAAAACTATATAGCTCTACAATCTGAATTTTTGATTTAATATCTGTACTCAATTTTGAGATTTGGTGATTTGTAGTTTTGGAAAGTGCGCCATTTTTGAAATGCTCCCCACTTCCCCCACTACTATTATGTCCACATGTTGTATTTTTTTCATATTTCGCTAGTAAAGCTTAGTACACATTTCAAGTTTCAATTACATAGCTTAAGAGATAGTCGAGATATTTTTTTTTTTTTATATATTTTATTTTTTATTCATTTTTTTTATATTGTTATAGAAGCACTACTCCCCCTTTTAAGGCAAGCCTTGTGCTAGGGGTGAGTAGTCGTGTTGAATTACAGAAAATAACAATCAATAATTCAATATTAATTTTTAAAAAAAAATTATTCTGACAAATATTCATTTTTAATTAATTTTTTTGACATAACATGAAATATCGATTACTTTATTTTGTTTAATTCTTTCCTTAAAAATGACAAGATTTTCGCTTCGTTTTACATGATATGGCAGAGAATTAAATAATTTAATGCCTTTATTGGAATAATGAGCTTGCCCAATATTCGTGAGTCTGAAAGGCAGACTGATTTCCTGCTGGATTCTACCGCGAGTAAGATTTGTGTTGATTTTCAATATTCCATTTTTGAGCTCTTTAAATATTTGGATGCTAGCAATGATGCTAAAAACCTTATCAATGCTTAGAACATTAAGCAGTGGAAATAGAAGAGAGGAAGGGTATCTACGTTTTTTTTTTTAATAAAATTTTTAGTAACATTTTTTGGGCAACTAAAAGCGTATTTATCAGAGTTTGTGTGGCTACACCCCATGCAATAATACCATATTGTAGAATGGAGTAAATAGTTGAAAAATAAAACATTCTTATATTTGTTTTGGATAAAAAAGCTCTAACTTCAAGACATACTGGTATTAGTTTTCTTAATCTATTTGTAACACTATTTATATGATCTTTCCATTTTAGGTGTTGATCGAATATTACTCCTAAATATTTTATTTGAGACACTTTATTCAAAGATGAACAATTGCAGTTTAGTAGACACGATGTCGAATGTATTTTCAATCTTAAGTCTGTCGGTTGACTACGTTCTAATAGAGAGAAAGTCATGTAGTTAGTTTTGCTAATATTTAGAGTTAACGAATTATAATTTAACCACTCTTTTAATGATGATAAACTATAATTCGCTTTCAGTGTAACACTTTCCCAATCATTGTCTTCAACTATTAAAGCAGTGTCATCTGCAAATGATATTAATTCACCTTGAATTGGTTGGGAATACATATCATTTACATATAACAGAAAGAGCAATGGTCCAAGAACAGTTCCTTGAGGAACACCGTGAATAAAAGTAAGCTCGTCGCTATAAATATCATTTATTTTTACCATTTGTTTCCGATTTCTTAAATAGCTAGATATCCAATCAATCCATTTACTATTAAAATTTAGCTTATGCAGTTTTTGTTCAATATTTTTATGCGGAATAGAATCAAACGCCTTAGCAATATCTAGAAATATTGCGCAAGGTTTTTTTCCTGCATCAAGCGCTGTTACAATTTTTTTGCTAAGTAGAGCAACGGCATCATGTGTACTACTTCCAGTCCTGAAGCCATATTGACAATCAGAGATTATTCTATTAAGACTTATGAACTGCATTATTCTGTTTTTGGCAACTTTTTCTATAATTTTAGCAATGTTAGATATTAAAGATATAGGTCTATAATTATTAACAAGCTGTTGCTGGATCCTTTGTGCACTGGCGAAACTATTGCAGTCTTGTAGATTTGCGGGAATATACCTTTTTCGAAGCTAAGGTTAACTAAATGAGTCAATGGTTTTATAATAAAAGAAGATTTTTTTTTTAAACATTCAATAGTAATACCATCGAAACCTGGACATGAACCACCATTCATCTTGTCAATAATAGACTTAATTTCAAGTTCACTAACTAGATCAATATCTTCAGTCAATGATGTCTTAGGGGTTATACTGGGTGAATTTGTAGAAGCAGTAACTATTTTGTCTGCAATATTTTTTCCGACTTTTGTGAAATAATCGTTAAAAATGTTTGCAATTTCTTTCGCATGTTCGTCAGTATTTAGTTTCTTTTCCTCAACGGTTAAGCATGTTATTGGTGTATGTTTATTTCTTTTCCCTATACTGAGATTGATAACATTCCATATTTTTTTCCCGTCGCTACCGGCGTTGTGTAGTAGCGTAGCAAAAAAATTATTTTTAGTAACAGTTATAAGTGTAGTTAATTTATTTCGATATTTTTGGTAATATGACCCCAATCGTTCATTTTGGGGACTCTTTTGAAGAGCCCTACTTAATTTATCCCTCTTTCTAATTGAAATTAGTTAACCCATGGTGATCCAGGGATTCAATCTTTTGTTTTTACTTGATGGTGTCTTATAAAGTACTACTTTTAATTAGTTCATTTAACTTATTATAAAATAAAATAGTATATTATCCCAAGAGGTAGTTCTAAGCTTATCAATTAATAAATCGTAACTCAATCTTTCGTAATTAACATTTGGTTTATCAATAGAACGTGAATTTTTTAAAGAATGTAAAATAAGGCTAACACTATTGTGATCAGTTAGATTTGTATTAATAATTGCAGAGGTTACACCAATGAATTTCTTAAATTTTACATTCGTGAAAATATGATCAATACATCTGTTTTCTCTAGTATTTTGATTAATTATTGAGATTAGTCCTTTTCCATTCATCATATTAATATAATTAGAAGACAAATTGTTCGTATTTGAGTTTATGTCTATATTTATATCACCTAAATAAACTATGTTATCCCCATTCATTTCATCTAGAATACTTTCAACTTCATTATTGAATGTATTTATGCAATGGTTTGGGGACCTATAAATGGCAATAACTTTTAATTTATATTTATGTTGAGTACTTATTTCTGCCACAAGACAGGTTGCTCCACTTAATACTTTTTCTTCGACTATTTTAATATTGCAACTATTTCTTATATACATAACTACTCCACTGTTTTGGTTTATTTCATTCATGGTATTGAAACATGTATAGTCAGGAAGTTGGAAATGACGTTGAGTACATGGATTCCATGATTCGGACAGTGCTATGACGTCAAAGTAGTTGTATTGTTCTAGACACAACACGAGATCATTAAAATTTTTATTTAAGCTTCGTATGTTAGTATGGAAAATCGTAAAGGAAGAATTATTATTATCATTTTTAATTAGCAAATTGAAATCATCTGTAACAGTCAATATTGTTCATCAAATCAATGGCCATTTTTGAAAAATAAAGAATTATTAAAAAAAAAAAGAAGAACATTTTAGCAAGTTTGAGTTGCTTTTAGATTGTTCATTTGAATCTATAACGGAAATTCTAGTCATTGTAATCGATATTTTAACATAAAATTGTATGTATAAGTTTAAACAATTATAATATTTTAAAAATGAAAAGTTATACCTATAGTAACATAAAATTATGAAATTTTAATGTGAAATCACGCAAGTGTTAAGTAATGTGTATGAAATATATTGAATATGCATTGATACATGTAAAAATTTATTTTTGTATAAAAAGAACCATGAAAATTGTAATATAAAAATGGAAATACGTGTATGATGAGTCGTAATGCAAAAAAAATTAGAAACTGATAAATTTACGATAAAAAAGTTAGACTTGCTTCTGATGTTATGAGAATCACTTTTCCGTCTTCATGTTTTTTACAAAGCACTTTGCCATTCCTGCACCAAACATATTTATAATTTGTTTCACGAGCTCTTACCTTCGTAAGCCAAAATAGTCTTCGAGTGTAAGGTGTGAGACTTTCATTTATGTAGACTACCTGGTCATTAATATTGTGCATCCCACGCTTTGTTAGACACTCATTTGCCAATTTTTTTGAATTGAACTCAATGACCATACTTCTACCCTTCTTGTTCTTTCCACGCCGTCTGAATATTCTATTGATGTTTTCAATGTTGTTGGAAATATGTAATTTGCGGAAAATATCCTGGACCAAGGTGTTGTTTTCTTCATCTCTCGCATCAGGTAATCCCGAAATTTCCACCGTGCAATCAAGTTGTTTTTGTTGCAATCCATTTAACTTGATCTCAAGTTCGGCAATTTGCTTATCCTTTGTGTTCTCGTTCTGTAGTGAGATTATTTTAGAATTTAATAATTTTAGTTCCGAGGTAGCTGCTTTAAAGTCCTTTCTAGCATCTTCATACTGTTGCGCCATAAAATTATTACTTTCTATTAACTGCTCCAATTTCTCATATAATACTTGGTAATCCGAATTTGAGCGATCTAATTTAATTGGTGTGCTAATCGATCGTAGTCCGGTACGTAATTTAATTTGGCATTTTTTGTATTGATAAGAATTTAATTTGTTTTTTTCTTTTAAATTACTAACATCATTAATGCTTAGTCCTGCGCATTTTATATGACTAACGATATTACACACACTACACAGGATTGAGTCTTTGTTACCGCGCTGCGTAATTTCACCACAAATTCCACAATTTGCCATAGTTTATTATTACTTACTATAACTTGATCGTAAGCTGATTAGTATAATTGTTTATTAAGTTTTATTAATATTTTTAATATTTATTTAATTTAAATTATTTGGAAAAAAATATAAATCGAGTAGTTTTAGTTTTTAGTTTTTAAGTGTTTTTCTTTGCACCCCTTTCTGACCCCCCCCCCCCCCCTGACAATAATTAGCTTCTATCTAAACTGATTCTAGTAGATCCATATGCCATCTTAATGGTCTCAAAATATCAATTTTTTATGGGAAGTAATTTCGAAGATATAATCATTTGAAAAAAAAATTCAGTCGACAATTGGTTCTTAGCCCCCCCTTTTCGCACCCCAATGGATAAAAAAATTAAATTATTTTTAAAAGTTGTCCCATAAACTCCTCTATACATATGTATGTATGTTGATTTTTAACTTCCTAGCTGTAACCATGGTTGAGATATTTGAATTCGTATTTTTCGGTTTAAGCGCTCCCCCTGAACCCGTACACCCCCCAAAATGGATATCCGCCTGAGATCCGCAACTACCTATAATCCCTCCAAAAATGAACTTTCTTTCTTGAAGGGTTTGGGAGTTAATGTGCGCTGAGCGTACACGTCGGCGTACGGCGGACGGCGTACAGACGGATTTTTTTTTTTGCATTTTTAGGCTATTTTAGTCATGAAACACGAAAAAAAAATTTCAGGGTAGCAAATTTTTTTTTTTTTCCCAAGTCGATCACAATACTTTATTATTAAAATAATAAAGTAAAATGGGTATTTATATGCATACCTCATTCGAAACAATCATCCCAACAGTTAAAGATGCCAACACTCCCATAAAATTAACCACACAATTTTTAGCACCCATTACTGTGCCAGCGAAATTCGGTGCTAAGTCAATATGGTTAATCCAATCGCAAGCGTAAAGAGCAAAACAGTCCACTCAACTTCAGATTGAGTTACATAGCCCAAACCAATCAATGCGTCCAATGTCCATTCGTGTTGAATAGTTTCCGACTTGTGTTAATCGATAGGCATCAGCGTTTCAATAACAGTTTATCAATAAAACAAAAAACGAAAACCAAGATTAACAGGAGTAAGTAAGGGAGAGCCGACAACAATGCGTTTTTTTAATGTCCATATCAAGGATATTTTTCACGTAGGTCAGTATCTGCATAAGAAGCGTCTAAAAACCAACTATTCCTAGAGACCAAAATGGTATGGATTGAGTGTTTTGAGCCAGGGCGTCGATAATGTACATACATATGTATACAATTTTGTTCTTGCGTTTCACATAAAGAGTTTTTCTATATAAGGTCGCTATTCGGTCGAATTCATTGTGCTCTCAGCTGGGCTGGACGATCCTAAAAAGAAACACACTACGCTCCATAGCAGACCAGCTGTGCCTGAAATATAAAATATGCCTGGCCAGCCCAAGGAGGATACAGTAATACCACTCGATGCCAAAATGACCACTGTGCCGAACGGAGTTCCGGAATAGGCGAACGTTCCAAGAACACCACGTTCTTTGATCGGTGACCATTTCGATGGAAGTACATGACACGATGGGGACAATGATCCTTGACAAACTCCTTGAATTAATATTCGTGTTGCAAAGATAAACTTCCAGCCTACAATCGATGTACATAGAGGCGTCAAAATATTCAAAACAGAACAAATTAAGAGTACAAAGCGCGGAAAAAACTTTGCACCGAACCTCTGCGATAAATAACCACCAGGAATCTACGTAATAGCGTAACCACAAAAAAACAGTCAAGTATAAGGATTTGATTTTTTCATCCCAATCAAACTCCTGGAATTGAATGGTGTTACATTTCTGATTAAATCACTTGATAAATAATCCAAACCTACCTCGAAATTAGGGTTTGCCTCAATTTTCATCCGTCTTTGTAACTATAGCCACAGCCAAATTAACGCGCAAAGTGAAAGTTACAGCGAGACCGATGAACAGAAGTAGGCATTCCAAATGTCGTATTCCAACAAGTCCACCTTTAGAAATTCTATTATATTACCTTTACATTTCATAATAATTTAATAAGAATATACCTGTTTCTTTATCTAATCTGCGATTTTTCTCCATTTTCATTCCAAATGCACACAGTTCTGGCACTCCTACTTTTAAACGACATTATAGAACTGACTAAGGGCATAATTCTTTTCAGTTTTAGCCAAAATGTGCGACTGTGGCCTGACAATAAAATTGTGCCCAGAGTGAAGTAATTTATAGTGGAGTGTATGCTAGGTTCATGCAATACTATAAAGCCGCCATCAGTTGGTGATAAAGCGAAAGCGATAAAGTTGAGTGAATATTGATGGAATTTGAACGATTTAAATGTGCATATTTTGCAGGACCACTTCTCGGAGTGCGCCTTCATGATATACACGCTGTCCATTAACTTGCCCTTGGTTATAGTTGCGATGACCGAGAGAGAGTATGGCTAATCATGATTTCAAGGTATTTAAGTGTTTTTTAGTTGATTACATTCCCAATGCTGTAAACTGTAATTTCTGAAATACGCTCAATAGAAATTTCAATGGAACAAGCAGCCAAAGCCTGGGTGTAGCTTAGTGAGTAGCGCTGATTTACAATACGAAAGTTGTGAGCTCAAATCCCGGTCGACGTATAATTTTACCACTCCGGCTACATGGCTATATCTGGATCATCTCAATCTGCGTACATGAAAATTCATAGATAGAGGTTTGTGCGCAGGGCTAACAATCCTTCCACAATAACAAATAAAAAAATGTTAAGGAACCTGAAGGTCAGGAGGCAAGACCTGATTAAGACTGTAGTGCTATTGAAGAAGAAGAAGAGCAGACCTAAGCCACTGTAGTTTTTCTGGGATTATATCCTGACTCAAGTACCTGCAAACAGTTTCTCTAAACGCTACGGGAGGAAGCTCTGCACACAAAATTTTAAAAATCCAGCACATATTTTTGAAAATATATTCAATGTAGACATAAATATATGTATAGAGCAATTTAATTAGGTTTATAACTATGAGTATGCCGTGCATCTAAATCTAATTAGGAAGTACCCTTGACTAGACTATTAACGTTTTAACATCAGCCTTCCACTAGCATTCATTATACATATCAAATTTATGTATACAATCTGCCTCATTCACGATTTCTTCAATTTTGCTTAATGGCCCACTTCATCGCTAGATTCAAGTCGCACTCTTGTTAGTTCATCTTCATTTTCGATTGTTTTTGGTTTTGGCGAATTCCAGGACTGAACAACAGTTTGTCCAAATATCAAAAACATTGAGTTACCAAATAAATAAACACCAGCCGCGATGAAGAAGACGATGCGCCATTGGTTGATATCTTTCTAAAATTCACAAAAACAAAATAAAATAAATTTCGATTAAAAAATGTGTACTTATATGCATACCTCATCCGAAACAATCATCCCAACAGTTAAAGGTGCCAACACACCCATAAAATTAGCCACACAATTTGTAGCGCCCATTAGTGTGCCTGCGAAATTTGGTGCTAAGTCAATGTGGTTAACTTGAAAGCCAAGATGGATGGCCGAATTGAATCCAATCGCAAGCGTTAAAAGAAAAACAGCCAGCCCGATTTCGGATTGAGTTACATAGCCTAAACCAATCAATGCCACCATAGGAGTCCAATGCCCAATGGTGTTAAATAGTTTACGACTTGTGTTAATCGATATGCATCCGTGTTTCAATAACAATTTATCAACGAAACAGAAAACGAAACCTAAGATTAACATGACTAAGTAAGGAAGAGCCGACAGTAATGAGTTCTTCTTTATGTCCATTTGAAGGACGTTTTTCATATAAGACGGTATCTGCATGAGAAGTGTCCAAAAGCCCCAATTATGGGCGGCATGTACAATCAAAAGCGACCAAAACGGCATGGATTTGAGTACTTTCAGCCAAGGCGTCGATAAACGTGCGCCATTATGTTCCTGCGTTTGGCCCAACGAATTTTCAATATGAAGTCGTTCCTCAATTGAAACCATCCTGCACTGAGCCGGACTGCTTGAACCGAGAAAGAACCACACTACACACCAAAGCAAACCGGCTACACCTGAAGTATAAAATATGCTCGGCCAACCCAAAGATGACGCAATAATACCACTCGATGCCAACATGACCACTGTGCCGAACGGAGTTCCGGAATAGGCGAAAGTTGCAAGAACACCACGTTCTTCGATTGGTGACCATTTCGATAGAAGTACATGACACGACGGAAACAATACTCCTTGGCAAATCCCCTGAATTAGTCGCGTCACGAAGAGCAGTTTCCATCCGCCGATCGAAGCGCACAGGGGCGTCAAAATGTTCAAAACAGAACAAATCGAAAGTCCAAAGAACAGTAACAATTTTGCACCGAACCGCTGCGACAAATAACCACCAGGAATCTGCGTAATAACGTAACCCCAAAAAAAACTCCCGAGTAATAAGGATTTGATTTTTTCATCCCATTCGAACTCCTGGAATAGAAAGGTATTACATTTCAGATTGACTGTACTCAAATCACTTGATAAGTAATCCAAGCCTACCTCAAAATTAGGGTTCGCCGCATTTTTATCCGTCATTGTAACAATAGCCA